>JAZHYW010028688.1:0-10792 GCA_037355805.1 Ixodes ricinus | reverse complement strand
AACCTAGCCATATAGTAACTGACAGAATTAGATCGGCAGGGCGTCTCTATCGTGCGTGCTCGACGCTCACGAGGCGCTGAAGTGTTATCGAAGGTATAGAATCGCTCGCGCAGGAGGAAGGACAGCTGAAAGACCTCCCTGCCGTTCCTCACCCTACCAGGGGGCTATAGAGTTGGCCATCTGCCAAAAGCTTACAAAAACAACGACTGCAAAAAAAAAAAAAAAAAAAGGTGGTAGGGAAGGAGGACGAAGCGACGCCGCGACCCTTCGAAAAGACGTTATACGGGGCGCAAGTTCGTCTGCTTCTTGCTCATGGGTTGCGATGATGTCAGAACGCCGAGCTCTTATTGGCTGATTGAAAAAAATAGTGGGTAGACCTCGAGGCATCTAGCATTGGGGTCTACCCAGTATCCTTTCAATCGGAGCCAATCAGAGCTCGGCGTCGTTCTGACGTCACCACAACTCCTGGGCAAGAACCAGACGACTTGCACGCACTCCGCACGGAGGACGAGGTGACGCTTCTAAAAGTCACGACGGAGCGCCTGCCAGGATGGCCGAGACTGGACATCGGCGTCCTCTGCGTTCCTAATCAAATACAATTCTGGATACGACGGTTTGATCGATGGAAAACGAGATACAGCTGCAAATATTATACAAACCATACACATGCAACTTGTTTTCAAACACCTATACTATTATTCAGAAAGTCGCGTTGGCATGTGTGAAAACACGTTTACATTTATTCGAAGTGAACCCATTTTAAGGTAGCAGCAATCGCCACCCAAAAGTACCAAATAAGGTTTCAATAAGAAGGACCGGCCTCCCGCGGACGCAAAAGTGAGATGGGCATCATTGCTCGCGATGCTCACTCTCTTAAAAAAAAAAAAAAAAAGGGTCAGGAAAAGAGGTAATGTTACTTTTCATTTTTCACTCCGGCAAACGCCTGAATAAGGCGAGATTAGTACTAGTAAATAACTAAATTTAAAAAAGAACTCGGTTTAACCTGAAATGAAGAGCTATGGTGCAACGATCAAGCGGCAAAGCGTTGCGACCGAGCCGACGACGCTGACCGAGGGAAGGTGACTACGAAACGAGGCGCCTTTCTCAAACTTTAACAAGGTTCCCGAGGAAAAAGACGTCGACCGTTCGCCAGAGATGAGTTGTTTGCAGGCACGCTCGTTTTATTTAACGACGGTGATGTTGGCCGATGCCACCTTCCCCCTTTCTCTCTATCTCTGTCTCTCCCTCTCTGCCTTCTTGCTGGTATCTCGCAAACGCAAAAACCGGAAATAAAGTTGGAGTGAAGGGTAGAAGAGAGACACGGCAGATGGGAAGGCGCCCACCTGACGGTCCGGTCCATATTTAAATTTCCGCTCGAGAAAACCGCGTTCCCACATGACGAATGATGTCCGAGGAAAAGTGCGACTTAAATGTACATTAGCGAGAAGCGAGAACCTCTTGTTAGAACCACAGTGTTGGCTCGTACGAGCCACCTGTCAGTGTTCCTTTATATTTCAGCTTTTATTTAACGATGTCCTTTATCCCTCTTTTCTTGTAAGGGCATTCCTAGCTCCAATAAATGGCGATATTGATGACGAGAATGCCTCCGAACTGAAGTGGTCGACACGTCGAATTTTCAGAGACATTTGTTTTTAACGCAGCTAGATTTAGGCCTACCTTCTACCCACTAATCGCACCAACCAGAGCTCAGCGTTTTCGTCGACTCCTCTCCTTCAGTTTCTCGGTTAATAGGTTTGTTTTCTGTCCGTACACGGCTTTTACTTTTTTTTAAATCTGAAGTACCCTGTTGCTAGCGTCCGGACAAAGAGGGCGGAAAAATAGGGACAAGGCTGGACGCAACATTTCGACGTCATCAAAGAGACCGAGTGCAGACGCTGCACACTCGAGACGAGTGCTGCGTCTGTATTCGGCTGGGCCTCGTGGCCAATCAGAGCGTGGAAGGACGCTCGTCGTTGGGATTCGGGCCCAATTGCCGAGCAGGAGCCATCCAAGGGTTATTATGTCAAGGTATTGTATTTGGTGCACGTTGGTACGTGCATGCGAGAGTATACCTGTGTGGCGAAAGATGCATGTCTGAGGAGCACAGCTTCCACCGCCCTGTCGGTTTAGGAGTGAACTTAGTATAATAATAATAATAATACTTTATTTCTTTAGTCAAAGAACAGCCACATAAACCTTCGTATTCGAGCATACTGAAAAAAAAAATAAACCAAAGCATTCTACCCAATACGTTGGAACATTCAGTATCGACCTCAGACAATAGAGGCATTGCTGCCAAAAACAGGACTACACTCTTAGTCCGGTAACGGTTATTTTGGCGTGAAAAAGTGCCTCTTTTTTAACGGCTACTCCCGGCGTTACATGTCACGCCGATATTGGCGTTACAAAAGTCACGGCAATATTGACGTGACTTCAGGTGGCGCCGTGTAGGCGTTACAATTTTAGTTCGGTAACGGCTATTTTGGCGTGAAAAGGTGCCACTTTTTTAACGGCTACTCGCGGCGTTACATGTCGCGCAGATATTGGCATTACAAAAGTCACGCCAATATTGACGTGACTTTTGTGACGCCGCCGAAACTGAGTTTCAACAGTTTATTGCGGACGTTTAAAAAAGTTTCAATCTCATGATTAGTGGTGACAGTGGGGTACATGACGGCGATTTCCTTCTTTATATTTATGAGATGCTTAAGCCTTTTGTCTTTAAGGGTGAACAGAATGCAAACATGAAACGGCGTCCTATTTCAGAAGAAGGTGGAGTTTCTGAAGGATGTTGCTGAGCCTCAAATTAATCCAGCCAGGTTTAAAGTTTTCGGCAGGTTTAAGCACAATCTGTAATTTTTAAAAACAGCCAAACGCTCACCTAAAAACTCAAGACGCCCGTGGCTTTGCGGGCGCGTGACCACAGTATAAGCACCAGCCGAACGGAGATGCAACGTTCCCACTTCCACTGGGGCCACCTGTCCCTCTCGTGAACTCCTGGCAGTCGCAACCTTCATGGCGACAATGGCCGCGCACTACGCCACGAATGTCTGCGGACGTGAACATCGCAGCGCAACACTTCTTTCCGGTCCGTAAGTTCGGAGACAAAGACAATGGCGAGGCACCGAATCCGAGTCCGACACTCCGTTGCGCGCCTTCTCGTGGCGAAAAAGAAGCCGTGGGTTAGCCCAAAAATCGCCGAGTCGCCGACTCCCCCGCCCCCTCCTTCCCCCTGAAAAAGTATAATGGAGAGGTCCCTAACACGTTCCGTCATGTTAGCCGTCGTTAAACCGAGTGTTCTCGCGCCAGACCTTCAAGGTCTACCGTGCTCGGGCCCCGGGACCGGCGCTTTGTCGGTTTGTTTTGCTCGTAGCACTGCCAATGCACGCTGCCTCCGCCGAGAACCGAACTTTGAAATTGTACGTTTATTATTTTTGTGCTCTGAATTTAGCCGTTACTCGTTCTATCGGCGTTATATTATCAGCGTGACAAACAGCTTGTAATGCCAATGACGTGAGGAGCTCTTAATGTCACGGCTATAAATGATGTTGTAACGCCTAAGTGGTCTAGGATGACGTGGAAACGCTGGACTGTCATGGCTACTTTCAGGGTCATTCTCTTGTCATGCCAAAATCCTCCGTATGTCACGCCTAAATAGGCTGTAGCCGTTTCATTAGCCGTTACCGGACTAAGAGTGTACACAGTGCTGTCAGCACATTCCATCAAAGTGCTACGTACTACATAGATTGTACCTTAAAAAAGAAAAAAGGCAAAAAGCATCGACGTAGAAATGACGAATGAATGAATCAGACTTGCAACTACAACCTCTGGGCGACGCCATCTTGCTGCAGGCGTCTGTCGATCGTCTGGTATAGTCAAGCCTCGCTAAGGCGTGCCCGCGGCAACCAGACTGCCACCCAAACAATGCAGTTTTCACATGAATGGCGAATATAAAATTAAGATGGTTTAAATCGTGATTTAGATCAGACCAGTTGTACTCTAATAATTTAAACATTTATCGCAAAAATCAAAACGCGGAAAAATAAATAAATAAAAAGTAGAAATGTAGTCTTATATAACGAGCAAACGAGTACGCAAAAGAAAGAGCAAATTAAGCTTTTTAGGTAAAGAAAAAATCAAACCGTCTTTGTTTGATTTTTGTCTTTTCCGCCATACAAACCGTCTTTGTATGGCGGAGTTTACATGAATAAAAAGTTGCGAATTGAACTGTACCTTAAATTTACGGTATTTTTCCTTCGGCATTGTTATCAGTGATCGGACGGATTGATCAATCAATCTGCCGTGTTTAAAAACACACATGGTGATAAAGAAATTTTTTTAGTCACAATGATTTAAATGTTTTTTTTTATTATTTCATTTTATAAAAAAAATGTTTTTACCAACGGTGGCCAGACGAGCTTTTGGCGCGTGACTGTTTGCAAGCGTCTGTAATGTTCGCAACTTTCGCGATCCATTGGAGGCGGCGCCTATCAAAATGGCTGTCATCTGGATGATCGACGTAAAACCCCAATACCATATGATCGGTCTTTGACTCGTAATTCTAATTTTAATAAACACAAACAACATAAGAGGGAGCCTTGCCTTTCCCGCAATAATGACCCTCTAAACGCCAAAAATTAAATTAAAGAATTGTTGTTGATGTTGTTGTTTTTTCTTATCTCAGGAACCTGTAAGCAAGCATCCCTAAGGCAAAGTTGATCATCCACGAAGTAGGCAGCGCGATTCTCACGCCGCGTTAGCGCCATCGCTGAAAGTGGCGAATACTGTCCGTCCCGAAAACTGCCCGGGTGGACTTCGAAACTGGAGTCGGCGATGCGGGAGAGGCAGCGCCGCGCGATGGGGATGTGGGATGGGTTTTCCAATGGCGCAACCCGCCGTTGGAGAAATTCAGGACATTATTTATTGCATCCCTAAATGGATTTTTCTCGAAACCGGATTTGTTTTCTTCTTTTTTTCCCCGCTCCCGTTAAATGGATGAAGGACGAAGAAGTGCGACGCCCTTCATACCCATGCATTCGCTTCGTCCGCGCGTCCTAGTCGATTGCCAGTTCGATAAAACCCTGATGAAGTGCGCGCCTTACGTCATTCCTAGAGGAGAAGCTTATATAGTTAGAGCAGTATAACGGGACGAGATTGTTTCTCCGCGTACTATCAACGGCCGTCATGTATACTATATGAGAAAGACAACGTATGTTATAAGTCTGTTGGAGGTTTTGAATAGCTGCACAAGGGCCCTTCCCGTGCACAAAGTTCTCTGCGCGCCGTGATTGCTGGTTTCCTCCTCTCTAGCGTTTGCTCCGCTAAAGCGGAAAGGGTGGAGGGCTTGTGTAGGAGGAGCTTGTCTGCGATATTCCCAACTTGAAACAGATTATAGAGCCGTACGCGAAGAGGCACCTAGTCGAGCAGTATAGCACGCGTTGTTTGTCCGTTTATTGTCAACGCCGCCATGGAACATCGAAGAGGCACCGTAGTCAGAGCAGCGTATAAGGCAACGAGATTGGTTCTCCGCTTATTGTCAACGCCACCATTGTATCGTCGAAAAGGCAACGTATAGGGAGGAGGGTGATGCCATATTCTCTAAAGAGAGCTTCCTACAAGTAGCCACATTCTTTGAAGCATCGACTGCGTAGCGGTTCAGGTTTTAGGAAGCGAATGGCGGCGCACAGCAGGAGACTGAACTGAGTGACGCCGTTTTGTTCCAGCGGAATGTGCTTTGTCATTTGTATTGTCCTTACTTGTAAAAAAAGAAGTATCGGGGGACTTTAATATTCACCCTATATTGAGGTTCAGTGAACACTGCTTTCAATCAGAGATAAGAACGCAATGGGGTTGAACTTTCCGGGAGTGTAACGTGGCTTTCCCCTGCATTGTAAAAACTAAACATGACGCAACACTGTTCAATCCCGGAACCACTATACGTTGTCTCATCCTACGATGGACTAAAGGCCAAAGCCACGGGCCGCCAGGTCCAATCACGTTCCACGCTATACTATGACACGCTTAAAATTGATTAGGGGTGGACGAATAATGCCTCGAATCGAAAAGCGCCGCATTTTTTCTATACGTTCGACGCTACAAAGAGCCTATCTGTCGTGGCTTTCTTTGCGATGTAAAATTGTTTGAGTTACTCAGTGCTCTTCGATTCGAATTACTGTCCACCCGTCCCCTCATCAGTGATCCGAGACACGGGCACCGATACGGTCATCGAAGCGAAATACCGTACAATTTCAGTGGCTCGTGATTGGATCTGGCGGTCCGTATATGCTTTTGCCTTTAGTCCATCGTAGGATGAGACGAAGTTTATTCGCACGAAGGCTACATTTCATACTAACAAACCCTGTTACGAATAAGCGACACCCTAATACGCGACGTCGTGCCCCCCCCCCCCCCCCCACACACACACACACATTCGGGACGCCGCTGCAAGTTCATAGCAACACGGGGATCCACGCTACGATGGACCGCAACAGGGCGCTATACGAGCCATCCCAGCCAATCCAGCACCGTGAAAATATCACGTGACTTCAGTTGCGCCCCAACTGAAGGTCACGTGACACTCACATGGCATTGGATTGGCTTGGATTTCTCGTAGCGTTCTCTGCGCGATCAATCGTAAGGTAAAACGGAGCATAACAGACACCGAGAAAAATATATATACTGTATATAGCTGAGGGGAGGGGAAGAGAGAGAGAGAGGAGAGAATATGCGACCTCTTCAATTCTGCCAGGATGGATGGTAGAAGCGGGGGTTACGAAACCAAAGTTAACAGTATACGTTACGTTGCACTTTTTTTCGTCGGCTTTTGCCTTTTGCGGCAACGCGTACTGCACCGCGCCGCCCGAAGAGTGGCTGCCCCCGAGCGTACGCTCGCCGTTTGCGACGGTCTTTGATCTTCGTACTCCCCCACGTCGCCTCAAGATGCTGTTAGCGTACACGCGGGGGTCTGTATACTTAAGAACCGCACACTCGAATCCCCGCGGCATAAAGCGCGCCCTAGTGTTAGCCCGACCTCGCTGTCTCGACGCCATCTCCGAACGCCGCAGCCCCGCAACATTTACTCTAAGCAGTCGCACTTTGTAAACTAAAACTCGGAAACTCGAAATACGACTGGTATCAAAATACAAGATACGAGAACTGAGTGCTTCTTTTATGGCGGCTATCCGCGTGCGCGACTCGTGAGCGCGTATTGACGGCGAGAGAGAGAGAGAGAGAGCTTCACAGTTCCTGTGCAACGTGCATTCCGCACCATCGAGATTGCCGGTCTTAGCAGCCTATAATAATGTGAGCTCGTTCTAAGGATGCGCTCTAAAAATCGCTCTCAAATATCACGTCCAGTGAAAAGACCGTATAATTATTTTCGGGCACTTAAAAAAAAAAAAAAACTTCTTATTAATATTAATTTTAATATTATTATTATTATGAATTTTATTATTATTATATAGGAGCCTATCTATAAATAACTTGCGATAACGTCACGTGCAGCATAGTATACTCCGTTTTACCTTACAACGCTCTGCCGCGGGCCCGGTTTCCCACACTTTTCTACGAAAGACATGCTTCTTTTAAATGGGTTAGCAATCATTTACTGCCCTGGTGCATGCAACCGTCTTTCGTTTGGACGCTCGTGGTTTGGTTTGGACTGGACTGGACTGGTTTCGTGGGGACAATGCGCGGTTCCCGCCGTGCTCTTTCGCTGCGTTTGTTCGCTCGTTACGTCCACTTTCCCTCTTATAAGAGGGAAGCGCTGCAGCCGAGATGTCACCTGATACGCTCTGAGCAGTGGACTGGCCGCGATGGTTCGTGGTGTCCGCTCCAGTCCACTTGAGAGTGAAGCGGAGTGTAGCAATTTAACTCGAACCGGTCAGCGTCCTAAGCCTTCGGTATATAAAGCGATCTTCGTGAGTCTTGTTTTTGCCGTCAATATACACATAGGCATGAGCGAAGATCAAAGGCGAACATTTGCGCACTCCCCGGTATCTGCCGCGCGCCGAGGGAGGATTGCGCAATGGATCGAAGAGCCGAAAAGGGCATCTCGAGACATCCGAATCGGACGACGTAAAGGGGCGTTGCCCTCGAAACGTATTCTGGGATTTATATAATTTTCCGCCCTGAGCCGCGACAACCGACTTCAAACTTATGTGACTCAATTGCGGGCGAGTACACTGAGGAGAACGCAGGAAGAAAGAGCTCGTGCGTAATTGGCCCAAACCCTCTAAGCTGGCATGGTTCTAAAGTTGTGACATGCTAATCTGCGATCAAGGTCAGCTGGGCTCTGTATTATTTTCCCCTTTTTGATTTGCCTTGGGAAGAACGGGGACCTCGGTAAGGATGCTTTTGGTTTGGTATAAAGTCGATTAGTGGTGCAGCTTGAGAGACGAAACGTAAAGCTTTTTCGTTTTCACTTCTACTTTCGCTTACATTTAGGAAACTTGTTGTCTAGTATACTGCCCTGGCAGCGATACCGATGATGCTCTAAGAACAAAACTGCTCTTCGCGGTAGTACGAACACTTTCTGGCTTTGCGCAAATAGAAGGTTCCAAACAAAAAATAGCTTTTATAATTCGACAAAATTCGATGAAGCGCACCGACTGGCTGCGAACACGTCAAGCGGTCAGGCAGACGTGCGTACCTCGTGCCTGCTTGAATAGATGGATGGATGAATGAAGACATGACCCTTAAAATCGGGTGGCGACTCGCACCATCTAGACTAATCATTCAATAGCCCCTCGCTGTGTATCTGTGTATGCTCATCATTGCATCTTAAAACCAGCACCTTCATCTTCATTTGACAGCCCCAACGAAGGAACCTTTCCAGTCTACTCTGAGGAGATCGTTGGTCATACATTAATCTAAAAACAAGAAAGAACAAAACAAGAGGCATACTTAGTTTCCGGTTTCCATACATGTTAGAAACCAAAAGCGGTTAGCAGTCACTTTAACGCCTCAAAATTCACGCTCTTCTGTCGCCAGGGGTCGGCGAGGAGCTCCCCCACAGCTACTCTATACCCCGGGCTATAGCAGCCACAGCTACCACAACCGGATGGAACGCCGCTCTTTCGCATCGTCACTTCGGAAGCCTGTATGGGTGTAGTATAGACGCACAGAGCGCCGGCACGCGCGTCCCTCTGCAGCGGCGCGTCGGGGCGTGCCGGCAATTAAGCGACCCGTAATAAAGCCCGCCAGTGCGGGCGACGCTCCGACCACCTCTAATTAAAAGAGTCTTTCAATCGCGCATCCTCCCCACACTCCCCTCCTCCTTCTTCGCCGGGGACACCTCCGATTGGTTCCCAGCTCGCACGCTACCGCCCACGTCACGCAATAGCGAGTTTGTAAGCAGAGTGCCGGTAGCATCGCCACAGTCCTCAGATAGGACTTTATCTTTTATCTTAACTTACTGATCTAGAAACTTCGGTGGTTTCCGCCCTAGTCAATTGTGTAAACATAACCGGCGCTGCGGCAGTAATTGCAAGTAAAAAGAAAACCAAAGTAAAAATAAAATTTTAATTTTTTTAATCTAGATGTGTAGCATTTTTCACATGGCATTTCAGTTATTTCGGAATGCTATTACCTTTATGTCTCAAGCTATAGATGGCGTTTCCAATCATCCATATTGCTTCTCCGAACCCACGTCCATCCGTTGGGTTCTCCGAGCGATCTGATTGGCTGGCTCCTGACGTCGGCTTCGCGCCTCTGGTGCTTTAATTTGTCCCCAGAAATAACTTTCCCATAGCGCTACGCAAAGATTCCTAGACCAGGTAATCTTAAAGGTGCCCTGAGGAGGTTTTGAGATAGGCTATAGATACGGCGATAACCATTCCTGCTGACTCTAGGCATCCTAGAAATCCCTAAATCATGGCGATGCGGCCGATTTCTCGGTTAAAATCAATCAAAGGTGGCAACACTACGGGGTCATTTGGCGTCGGAGGAGTATGTATAATTGCTCTTGGTTAAAAAGTGTTCAATCAAATAACTTGATTACTTGAAAAGCAAAGTAGTTACAGCCGTTATCGAAAAAGTATCCGTTGTTTCCGATTACTTCAGATTTTCAAAAGAACAGATTTTTCTGCCACAGGTGCAAGCGGGCTATCGCACTGTCCATTATTGGTTTAGAATCACAGAATCCCAAGCAATACTCATCTCCTCCGATTACCAATTTTGTAAACCTACCTACCAACGTCGGAGACCCCAATCGAGGATTCCGAATCTCTGTAGGGAACTTGTAGAACAAAAAGGTGGTCATTAGAAAGGAGGAAAAAAGTAACAGTTACAAGTAACTTTAGTAGTTAAATAAGTACTAAGATTATACTCTAATCATTTCTAACTAATAAAAGGAATCAAAATGTTACAAAAACTACACCAAAGAATAAGTGATTACGAGCAATTTGATATGACGGTAGATATTACAAACAATTAAGTCACCGCAATTTCACAAACAAATGTTCCATTGTTCCATAATCAAACAGTACATACGCCTAATTCTTTTTAAATGTACTACAAGTTTATCAAAAACTAGCTTAAAGCAAGCAAAGAAAATCCAAAATTAAAAACCGAGCTAAGCAAACTCCGATGAATTCTGGAATGAATGACCAAGCCACGTTTAATTCACAATCCCGGTTCAGGACTTTAGTAAGATCCAGCTAAGTCAGGCTCCGCTTACGAGCTTATGAATAAACGCACGGTTCTTGACACCTCCGTGATCAAAGCGATACACGTTTGCAACAATTTCAAAACAATTTACTTGAACTCTTTTTTAGTCAGAATTTTAGATGAG
>JAZHYW010028684.1:0-18887 GCA_037355805.1 Ixodes ricinus | reverse complement strand
AACGGCTAGTTTGGGGTTCAATAACGCAATATATATATTTTTAATGCGACAGGCTACATACACAACATAAAGCGTACGGGTAGGTCGTACGTTGGCGGCCGATTCAGGTTGACGAAAGCAGGTCTCCTTTGAATAGGATCGCGCGTCCATATAAAATAATCGCTCCCTTTATCTCTTGGCGAGGACCTAATGTCAAAGAAAGCTTTATATTACTTTTCACCTCACTTATTGTGAACAGGAAGTGTATACAATAAACTATTAAGTATCATGAGCTGATTTCGGAGACTGCAGGTTCGGTGTAAAGGAGTGCAAGGTTTTCTGGGGATAATAAACACAACTCAGATAAAGGTGCTTCAATTAATCTAGATATGTATTCTTCACATTATTAAAAAGCTCCTTGTACCTTTAAAAATAAAGTTATGCGTTAAATTTATGTCATACGGTATTTTGCATTTATGCTTCTTAGAATGTTTGTTGGTCCAGTACTTAATTTACCTTTCCCCCTGCGGTTTATTTCATTTACATCACATATTTGTGTACCGCTTAGATCGAGGAGGGCTCTACAGACATTCAAGCGTCTGGTTGCGCCATGCTAAGAAATAATTAAAATACTGACAAACACCGAAGAACAAATCGTCTGAAAATACGTCTCCTATTTCACGGAAAATAATAATCATTTCCACCGCCCAGCAAGATAAGCAATTCCTACATATGTTTTAGCGATTAGAAATGCAAAATAATACATTTCTTTCCTATTTACTTTTTCTCAACACCCAGAAACATCTGAAATAACTTTTTGGTGTTGTTGAAGTTTTTAGAAAAGAAATAGAAAGAAAAAATGAAAGACGTTTACAATTCTCTTTAATGCCAAATTGGAGCGCAGCTCTTAAAGGGCCCTGCAATCATATTTAAGCGTCTACCTTTTTTGCGGTTTCCACGTCTCTTGGGGTTCGGGCAAGCCAGCGGGCACGGAGAGAGTCACTAAATATCAGTGCGTCATATTTTAACCGGACGACGCGGAAACCTCCTCCACCGACGAGGGCGACCCGCGGTACCGAAAGCGCGCAAAATGTGACGTCTTAGGTCCTGGCCTTACTACTGGTCAGAGCCGCTAAAAGCTTTTTTTTTTTTGGTCGAGATACAAAATATAAGTGTCGCGAACCGTTTCAATTATGTATGAAAGTAGTTTTTGTTCGGTATTTTAGATCAGAAAAGAAACAAATGCTGTTTATAAAGTACGGAAACAAGAAATGACCCGTCGACATACCCGCCACCAAGCAGCGGAAAAAGCGGCGCATATTAGAAAGGGCTAGTGGGATGAGGCGCCGATGAACGGCGAGCGTAGAAAGGTCCCGAAGCGTAGAAAGGCCATTTGGCGGTATGGCAGCGCGAAGTGGCTCCCGTTCTGTACTGATCTTTACCCCGTGTTTGCTGTCGTTTGTGGCCAATGAAGTGTTATGCCGAAATAGTCTTTAATCGCGCAGCAAATGCAATGCGAGCCGCCCTGGCCGCCCGCTTCATACAGCCTATCCAACACACGGTTTAGTGGCGCCCTCTCGAGCCGTCGACACGGAGTGCGGCAGCCGTGAGCGCTCGTTGAGCTCACTATTCCTCCTCTAGTTCACGGCCACTCAAGCCAGGACCTACGACGTCATGAAGGCGGTTATTTTTTGCTTGTTTTTGTAATTCTAATTTGCCTATAACTTTTAAAATAAAGCGAATTTTGCGAAAAGAAAAGTTTCATTACGTTACTACGTTCAGTGCGCTTAGGTTCGATGCAAATTAAAAACCAGTCAAAAAGCTGTTGCAGGGCCCTTTAAGGAGGAGGAGGGAAGGGTATGAAGGGGAGGGTATGGCTCTCCTCCTCTCCTGCTCTCCTCCCACTGAGCGGAAAAATTTCCCGCCAAATTGAGCGAAAAATGCTCTCACGTGCGACGTCATTATGGGAAACGTCTCGCTAAATTTAGCGGGAAAATGTTACTCTCGTGACGTCACACGTGACGTTACGTGTGACGTCAATATTAGGGAGTTTTCGTAGACCGCGTTTCCCCCTCCGCTAACCCCTTCGCAACCCGCTACGATAGCCGGAACTCTACAGTCAAGGCCATGGGCGCGCAGGCGCAGTAGCGGCTCCTTCGTTGTGGAGGGCTTAGCGGAGGGGGTAACGCGGTCTACGAAAACTCCCTATTGGAAGCGTCCCGTAATACAACGTGCGGTTACGCCGACGCCGACGCCGCTCAACCCGGAAACGGGCGCCTAAGGCCTTCGCTCTAAAAAATGAAAGACGTTTACAAATCTCTGTAACGCGCAATTAGAGCGCAGCTCTTGAGGAGGAGGAGGGGAGGGTATGCCCCTCCTCCTACTCCCCCTCCCCCATCCTCCCCTCCTCATTTCCTCTTCCTCCTCCCCTCCTCCTCCTTCCTATTTCCTCTCCCGTAGCCTCCCCTCCTCCTCCTGCGTACCCTCCCATCCTCCTCCTCCCACAGCTTCCCCGCTATATCTAGCTGAAGAATTAGGAATTTTTCGTAGGTAGTTTTGGACGTTCCGCAATCCTCTCCGCAACCCGCTACGGTACACAGAACTCTACAGTCAAGGCCGTCGGCGCCCAGGTGCAGCAGCGGCTACTTCGTTGCGGAGGGCTTGGCGGAGGGGGAAACGCGATTTACGAAAACTTCCTATTGACGGCACGTGACCCCACTATAGTTGCGGGGAAAATGACGTTACATGGCTAGGTGTCACGTCACCTATGAGCAAATTCAGTTTCCCCACTAGATTTAGGGGGAAAATTGAGGTCCCGTGACCTCAACACCAATTCAATTCCCCGCTAAATTTAGCGGGGAATTGAATTGGTGTTGAGGTCGCGTGACGTCAATTCTCCCGCTAAATTTAGAGCGGTTGCGCCGACGCCTACACCGCGAAGCACGGAAACGGACACCTGAGAGCTTCGCTCTAAAACGCAACGGAAAATAAGTACATAAGAAATGCTATGTGCGGTTCGAAGGGTCTAGGGAATGAAATTCGACTGATTTTCGACGAAAAAGAGATTGATGAGTTGCAAATCACGGGTAGATAGTACACAATCGGTAATGCGGTATTCATGGAAAAAAATTGTGTCCGGTTAGTATTTTCTGTTCTACTCGGCTGGTAAAGGCGAATGGAGCAGAAAATAAAAATCCAATAACTGCTTAATTTCGTATTTCTCTCTCTCTCTCTTCCTATCTTTTTCTCTTTTTTTTTCTGCCTCGCCCTTGCTCTCTTTCTCTCTCTCTCTCTATCTCTTTTTATACACCTCATACGCTGGTTACTTTCCATAAAGAGCAAGGGGGGAGCCGAGAACAAAGGTTATGACAAGCGCGAAAATACTGCCTCGATAATGCCCAAACAATGTCGATGTGCCTCGTCAAATCAGTCTATATTCATGCCCGCCATCCGTCGTGGCCCCTCATCAGCATACGTTAGCCTCCGCATGCGCCTCGACACAATACCTGAATTATACGCGTCGACATTTTTTTTTTCCTTCGAAGGAATAACAAAGTGGGCGACAGTTTCTTCTTTTCCTCTCTCGTTATTGTTTTCTTCCGGCTTTCACAAAGCTCCATATTATTTCTCTATTTTTGGTTTGACGAAGATGGATATGCTGAAACGAATATAGACAAAGTCTAACCCTATCTAACCAAAATAAATGGCTGCTTTAAAAGTCAAGTAGATCTGACGCCTTTACCGCTCGCGCCCAAGAGAAATCTACCAAGAAGCACTCGCCGCGGGCACTTCCGATTTTATCTCGAGCTCGCTCGCAGAGTCCTCGCCACGTTTTGAGGTGTTTTAGGGAGCAAACGAGGCTACGATGGAAAGGGCGCGAAGTGGGAAGGAGCACTTGCCTTCCTCCGCCTCGACTCCCTGCAGGGCGCCAGAAAGGCAACGTCCCCGCCCATGTTTCACGCTTACGGCGTACCGTGCTCCCCCCCCCTCCCCCGCGTGCTCACTCGGAGCAAGAACGCGCACAGCTCATACTTTATTTCTCTTGGGATGGACCGCAACGGACGCTACGTGTCACCTCAGCCAATGCAGCGCTGCGAACGTATTAGGGGGGGGGGGGGACCGCGCCTCCCGCCAAACGTCGCTGCGCTCTTCTCGGAAGTCACGTGACTCTCACTCGGCGTGTGAGTGGCTTGGATGGCTCGCAGCGATTCAGTGAGCGATCCATCGGAAGGTGCGTACGGCGTGGCGTCATAACCTATAAGCCGCGCCGAGGTCGAAAGCAGGGACTCAAACCGTAACCGTAACCGAAACCGAAAACCGTTTAGGAACGAAATTTTTTCAGTAACCGTAACCGGAACGAAACCGTTATTTGAAATTTATAAAAACCGTAACCGTAACCGTAACCGTAAATTATTTACCGGTAACCGGTTTTAACCGATATTAACCGAAAAATAAAAATATTAGTTTTTCTCAAGTATGACCTGGAGGAGGGATCTTGAAATGTCGTGGCCATTTGACAGAGTTACTGTCAGCGAGTGGTGCATCTGGTAATACATTTCCGTTCAATCTAACTTTAGGATTAAGAATACTTAGTTGGAATCAGTGGTCGAGCTTATAATAAAAAAGTCTATATTTCTAAATCTGCCACACTCCTACATCGCTACATGTATTCAGTACGTGTCGCCTTCAGGGTATTAACTAATAAGTTAGAATTCTCAGATGTCCATCCAACTCGGTTCTATCAAAACCACCGATGTTCCTGACATGCAGTAGCCAGTATGAAGAAACGAGGTAAATTGACCATCATGCAGAGCTGGCGGAAAAGAAAACCTGGTATTCATTTAGTCTGAAACGTGTCGCGAGTGACGATTTTGAAACAACACAGAAAGAAAAAGTCACAGCATATCCACGTGGTGAATGATGATGAGTGGGCGAAGCTCCGGAGTGAATCGTCGGTAAACCAGCGATTCTTCCGTTAATTCGCCCACTCATCGCCATGTAAAGACGTGAGAAACACTGTGTGTGTGTGTATACAAATCAAGTTTTATCCGAGCAGACTGACGACGCGATTCGGCTTCCCGCTCTCGCACGGCCGGATCTTGGCGGCGTCGACGCGCAGCCTGACGACATGCTTCGGCCTCTCGCTCTCGCACGGCTGGATTCTGTCTGCGAGCGCGCGCTGCCGCCGCCTTGCGCGCTCTCCGCTCCGCAGCCTTGTCTACTGCCTCCATCCAGCTAAACTACGAGCAGCGCCAAGAGCGAGTGCCTTTTATAACATGAGCTCTCGTGCATGGAACGCGCGCGCACCCGTAGCTATGACAACGCTGCAAAGCGCGTCCTATGGTAAAGATATAAACAAATGTTTAGAGTGCGGTGAATGACTGCCTTCATAGCTCTGTGGTTAGCGCGTCTGCCGCTGATCAAAGGGTCAACGGTTCGAATCCCAGCCGGCGCCGGTCTTTTTATTTATTTATCGACTTTGCATCTCTTGAGCCATTCATAAACTAAACCTCGAAGTGGCTACATACCCACAAAGGAGGGACAGACCAACACCACCTAGACACAAAGCCTCCGCATGGTCTTCTCTCCCTCTATGAAACGTCATCAGAGTCGGATCGCGCTAACTCGGCTATTGGCTCCGAGCCCGACCTTCGACGCGCTGATTGGAAACGAGCCCCAGCCGAACACTGACGCAGCACTCGTGGCCAATCACAGGCCTCGATCGATCTGATCTTGATGACGCGTGCGGAGGCTTTCTGTCTAGGTGGTGTTGGACAGACCCACGCCTTAAGGAGCTTCGCCCCTAAAAAAAAAGGCAGAGGTTTTGACATTGGTGTATTTACATCATATATACAGGGTGTTTCACGAAAGGTGGACAAATTCGATATTGAGAAAACTACGCGTCGCAACAAAAAAAGACTTGTGTCTTTTTGGTCATGACCAGGGGCCTATTTAGGAAAATTATTAAAGTCCGAGATAATTAAATTGTTACAGCGCAGCAGAGGTTGGATGCACTATCTCTCCACGGGGCGCGGTGCTGCCGGGGCTGAGATGCGCTCCGATAGCAAACAGAAACTTAAAAACCCGTCGAATTTGTACGGTTTTTCAGAAAGCCGTAAAATGCTTCGCGTGCCTTCTATCGTTCTGCAATTTGTTGATTTCGTATTTTTTGATGACGCTGAGCAATTTTTTTAATTGAAACTATGGCCTTAAACACTATATTAAAAACGTTAATTACGCAAAAATAATTAACAATTTAATTATCTCGGACTTTAATAATTTTCCTAAATAGGCCCCTGGACCAGGACCAAAAAAGAAAGAAGCATTTTTTTTTGGTGCGACGCGTAGTTTTCGCAATATTGAATTTGCCAACCTTTCGTGAAACACCCTGTATATATATATAACCAAGTGGCAGCCGCCGGCATTGCCACGCATCTCAGCATGACAAGAGAGAAAGCCATGGAGATGGATGCCTCGTCTTCGAATGCGCCAACGCACTTGGACTTCAATGACGGAGCCGCCCTCGTCCAACAGGCAGTGGATGCCATTTATGCCTCTTTCGTCTCAGCCTTGGGAGCTGCCCTGCTTCCAATCGTTGATGCCAATGAAGGTCTCGCCCCACACGGCTAGCAGTTTAAGCAGTCTTTGTCGCAGGACTCTGAACGCGAGCTATTTGAACGTCAGCACGATGAGCTCGAACATCCACAGACGTGCCCAGAGATCGCATCCAGCATCGCCGGAGCCCTCCCCCTGCTTCCGCCGGACGTATGGCTTCTACGGGAATCATTTCTACCAGAGCCACCAACGCGATCCTGACTACCTCCGGTGGAGACCCCACCGCCCATTCCCGGAGCGCGGGTTCGTCCGGCCTACGACATTCTGCGCGACCTCGCCCAGAACACCAAAAGTTTGTCCACGAGATCCGGCATTTCCACCCGTATTGGCTCTACTGGGGTATCCCATGCTCCCCGAACACCAGCATCTCATTTTTCGATAGACTGGAACTCTTCCACGTCATAGCGAGAGGGACCTGGAGGGCGGCTATCCTGTCCCAGACGTCCAGGCTCGAGTCCGAGATTTTCAAAGAGCTCCGCGACCAGCTACCTAACAGGCCTCGACGCGGACGCCGCACGTCTCGTGCTCCCGCGAACACCAGCGACCACCCAGGCACTAAGTCCAAGAGGCCCTCTAATGCTGAGTGAGTCCGGCAGCTACCCTGGGTCTTCGAGACCCACCAGTGCCGTCATCGACGGCGCGGTCTTCTCCTCGACGCTCTTGGACGTTTTCCCAATCGCGGACGTTGTCGCCCATGCATTTTGCGAGGCTGGCGTCTTGACCGACCTTGCCCGTGCTTGATGTTGGACCGAAAACGACCCATTGGATCCGGACTCGACAGTCACCGCTGCCGAACGAAATCTGGAGTGGCTCAGCAGGACCGACAGCGTCATCGAGCACCACGCCGATACGACTCCTTCGACAACTACGATGGCGAGGTGAAAAACCCCACTAACACAAAGGAACACACTACAGACAAATAAAGCGGCATCGAAGACTCCGAGTCGGACCGGGAGTAGCACTGCCTACCATGTTAAAAGTGACGGGACCTCCGCCGCCAGTCCACCCGACCCAGCAGGCACCTCAAGTCGACTGGGCAGTGTTTAGTGAGGCATGTAGTTTTCTCAG
The DNA here is from genome assembly GCA_037355805.1 of Ixodes ricinus. NCBI lineage: Eukaryota > Metazoa > Arthropoda > Arachnida > Ixodida > Ixodidae > Ixodes > Ixodes ricinus. The sequence goes on along the minus strand of JAZHYW010028684.1, from coordinate 11,225 downwards.
GCCGCCCGTGAAGCACGAAGTCTTGCTTCACGGCCCACCCCGCTACTCCCTGACCAGGTCCTCACGATCAATGCCACCGCAACCAGAATGTTGGTGGCATCATCGAACGCTCCTCACGTGGTCTGTACCCCTCAACCCCGTCTACCTAGTATCCAAGTCAGCCACCGAGTCCCGCTTTGTTCTAGACTGCGCAGCACTTACTCCTTTCATGCAGGCATCTCAATTCCGCCTAACTCCGCTACCCCAGGCCATCAAAGTAAACCCACTTCTGCCCCAAGGCGTATATAATGAAGCTCGATCTTGCCGAGGCCTTAACTATATCACGCTTCCTCCCTCCCTCCCGTAACCTGACCAAATTTAGAGTAGGCCGCCTTTATTGCCGTTTTCGCCATATGCCCTCGTGGTACGCCCGGCGCCGTTTTACATGCAGCTCTTGGCAGCAGCCATTGCCACGGAATTCCGCGCGTGGACTCTGGGCTTTGTCTCACAAAGACTTCTTGTGCGCCCCATCCCGACCCATACACGTTGGCGTCTACGGTGCGCCTTTTCGTGGAGGACTTGCTGCGGTCGGGATTTCGCTTAAACCTAAGCGACACGAGCAGAGCGTACGCGAGGCATGGGTTTTCTCGGGGTTCAGGCTCGACACAGGCGATGAGACCAATTCGCGCACGGCAGAGCGGCTGCGAGCCATTCCTCGTGTCATTCGCTCGCTGGAGCGCCCACTTCCCCTCAAGGCGCTCCAGGGGGCGGCGGGCTACTTGGCATTTTTCTTTTCTCTCTGTGGCTCTGTTTTTTTTTTCTTTTTCGTCCCCTGTTTGACAAAGTTTCAGACCAAATTCCTCTTTCACTCAAGTGGCTTTCCTTTCTTCTGCGTGTTTGGCCGACTTTGCCGCACTGCCAACCACTCCCCCTTTTCCCCGCTACCCGATAGCGCATGGGCAGATGCCCCGGAGCCGGTTACGGCGTAAATGTCGGGGACTGTGCGCAGGCTATCATCGCCCCTCTGCCGAGGCCAATACACCACCGGACCTCCGGACCTCCGGACCTCTGACGTAGGTCTACTGGCAAAACAAGGAAGACTAGTTAAGGAACGAACAACATAACATATTTTTACAGTTTTCTGTGTTGTTACTGTGTTGTTCGTTCCTTTCCATAGTCTTCCTGTTTTGGGCTGTTGCATTTACATTATGTTTGACTTTCACCAACTAGCACAGCTCTCCATTTTATTACTTTATTCCACTCTTGCAGTATTTCACTAGAGGATGGCTATAGTTCTGCTCTTTCCTTCAGTATTGGCGAAGACTCGTCTGCGTGTATTAGGTTGATATAAACTATAGCGACGAGAAGGTACGTATGGTTTTTCTAGCACCCAGTGGAAACTTCCTTAGGGTTGTTTACAAACACTGACGAACAACAAAGTTGGGATGTTTATTTTCATTGTTATTATATAAAATGCGATGATCCCCAAGTAGCGGAAGTAACATGCATGCTCGGGTATCAAACTATATAATGTAATTAGATGTGGTGAACAGGCGTTGGAGCTAAAAACATGCGCCACTTTTGAGCAATTAGAAGTATTAATACGTTTCTCAAGTTCCTTGAATTTCACGTTGTTGGATATCTGCGACTCTCTAATCCGTTTATAAGAAAACTGCTGTCTAGGATTTCAATTAAGTAAATTATTGGAAAAACCCAAATAAACCGGTTATTTAGGAACGTGTAACCGGTAACCGAAACCGTAAAAAGTAAAACCGTAAAAAACCGGAAACGAAACCGTTATCAACAGGAAGCGGTAACCGTAACCGTAACCGAAACGTTGTATTTTTCGGTTTGAGTCCCTGGTCGAAAGTGGGAGCTAAATTCTTCCCGAGAAAGCTGCGGCGCCGCGTGTGTAGCAGCGCACTTAGAAGAAGCTGGAGCCTCGACATTGTGGACGCGAGGTATGGGGGAAAGGAAGGCACATGTGTTGAGCGGCTCCGTCGCTCTATGCCCTCGTACGTGTTCATTTGCCACTGACGTCGTTTAGAGGCAGACTTGTACGTAACGCGTTACAAGTAATGGTTTACTCGTAATCGATTACAGTTTGCTGTAACTTTTAACGCTTCAATCACTTCCTTTAAGGAGTAACGATCCTTGTAATTGAATTACTTCTTTGCTGTAATCGATTACAAAATTACCCATAACAATTTTCGCAATTGTTTTTCTTGGTGGTTTGGGGAGGGGGGATCACTCAGCTCTGGGCTACAGTAATTTTTTTTTCTTTTCAAAATTACTAAGCACGGGACCTCGAGGATTAGTAGGCCACTTCACTATGCTTCGTTTCCTGGTGCATTTTTTTTTTGGTACACTGGAGATTACGTTTGCTTATGAAAAATGACTTTATCCAGCCTCTTGTGAGTATTGTATTTAAACAGCGCTCTTTTTATTTCTCTTTCAACAGTTCTAAGCAAAAACAATCAAGGCTTTCTTTCTCTTTTTTTTTTCAGAACAACTGAGCGCGAGATTTTAAGGACTATTCTACTGTAATAAAAAAAAGTTGAATGAAAAGTAACGTGGGAAGTAATCGATTACTTTAGAGTAATTTTTCGATTACTTTTTTGAGGATGTAATTGTAATTGTAATCCGTTACTTTTTACAGTAACGTAATTGTAATCGTAATCGGTTACTTTTTTTAGTAACGTGTACAAGTCTGTTTAGAGATAAATAATCGTGGGGCTAAACCGTATCTCTCGGGGGCGGCGGGGGGGGGGGGGGAGTTTAAGGGTCTCGTTACAGTAGGATCGCATGCTCCAGAGAATAAGGTCAAGCGGAAAATCCTTACTGAACAGCATTGTTTTGCAAGCTATATAGGTACTTAACCGATATTTTGTCTTTTGTTTGTGTAAATTAATTTTGGGGAAGCGAGTAAGGCTAAGTCACCACATTCTGAGAGGCTCGCAGTTCAACGAAATAGCTGGGAAGTTTTTACTTTGGAATATTGTGCCTGACCGTGAATAGTGACTCCCTAAAAGAAAATAACCCATACAACAATGTCGTCTATATATATATATATATATATATATATATATATATATATATATATATATATATATATATATATATATATATATATATACATGGGTGTATTCACGAAAGGTGGACAAACTCGATATTGCGAAAACTACGCGTCGCACCAAAAAAAGGCTTGTGTCGTTTTGAGTCCTGGGCCAGGGGCCTATTTAGGAAAATTAGTAAAGTCCGAGATAATTATATTGTTAATTATTTTTGCGTAATAAACTTTTTTAATATTGAGTTTAAGGGCATGGTGTCAATTAGAAAATTGCTCAGCATCATCAAGTAAACACTAAATCAACAAATTCCAGAACGATAGAAGGCACGCGAAGCATTTTACGGCTTTCTGAAAAACCGTTCAAATTCGACGGGTTTTTAAGTTTCGGTTTGTTATCGGAGCGCATCTCAGCCCCGTCAGCACCGCGCCCCGTGGAGAGATAGTGCATCCAACTTCTGCTGCGCTGTCATCGCGCTACGCAGCAGAGGCTGGTAGCACTATCTCTCCACGGGGCGCGGTGCTGCCGGGGCTGAGATGCGCTCCGATAACAAACCGAAACTAAAAACTGTCGAATTTGAACGGTTTTTCAGAAAGCCGTAAAATGCTTCCCGTGCCTTCTGTCGTTGTGCAATTTGTTGATTTAGCGTTTATTTATGATGCTGAGCAATTTTCTTATTAAAACCATGCCCCTAAACCTAATATTAAAAAGTTAATTACGCAAATATAATTAACAATATAATTATCTCGGACTTTAATAATTTTCCTAAATAGGCCCCTGGCCCAGGACTAAAACGACACAAGCTTTTTTTTTGTGCGACGCGTAGTATTCGCAATATCGAATTTGTCCACCTTTCGTGAAACACCCTGTATATATATATATATATATATATATATATATATATATATATATATATATATATATATATATATATAGTGCTTTGAAGGGCGGAACTGTAACTATTAAAGCGGCTGGTCAGATTTTTTCCTTATATAAAGAATTACAAATGCTTAATCTTATTCAATCTTAATCTTGATGTATAGTGTTAACATATAGTGTTTTTGTTTTGTTAATTATTAAGTAACATTTTTATGTCCGTTGGTGATTATGCGTATTGACGCTTATATTTTGATTCTTTTGGTATGCTGCTGTGCTGTTAAACTGTACATTGGATGGAGCCTAGTCAGGCGACATCAGTTGCCTTTCGCCCTATCCTCTTAAGCGTTTGTAAAAATTTGAATTGAATTTGAAAAAGTGTCGTGACTATCCGGGCTGGCCTCAAAGATAAAAAAAATTGGCATCGTGATTTGATTTTATCAGATTCATTTCTACTAACTTATATGGTGAATTCAAAACCGTAAGAGCTCTTCCTCAATCATCCAATATATCGCGGAATGTAAAGTTTAATAAAGACATTCCCTGAACTCGAGCTCTAATCTCTCCAATCCGCATCCTCATACACGTTCAAAATTATTCTTTCCAGTGTAGCCATGTAGTTAACGACATCAATAATACCCGGGCTCTGCAAATGGAATTAAGACGTCTAGACAGACACACTCAACGAAGATATGAAAGACGGGGACATGGTTTTAACGAACATTGAAAAGAAGAAGTAATTTTAAGAACTTCATGAATCCCGAAAACATTTTTTAGACGGCGCTTCCGCAGGATACCTGAGTCCAATTTGTTCACCCTAAGCGATCGAGCCTCACGACGAGCCACAACGCTAGCCGGGGAAGTCCAAAAGGCTTTCAGACATTTAATGAGCATGCCTCTTCATATGCTATCAATTGTCTCGTTTCGAGGAATCTCGTCTTAACGCGTCCTTCTTAATTACCGTTCGGTAGAAAGAAAGAAAAAATCGTTACATTTTGGGGGGTTCATGTTCCAAATAAATTAAAGGCGTCTTGCAGGCACGCCCCATCAAAGGAATGAGTATTGATTGAGACCATCTAAGGATCTTTGCGTGCGAATGAAATTTCAGCTACACAGCGTCTGCTCCGCTATATGCCTTCGTCAAACTTCAGGCACCTTGGCCTGGATTCGATTTTTCAACCTGGGCTGCGCAGGACGTTTGCCTCGGAGCAACCCAGAGAGCCACGAAAGAAGTGACGAAGCTTTTGAACGAGTATTTACTGCCCAGCTTGTATGCAGTTTCTTTCAAGCTCGAAAAACATCTCGCTATATCCCACGTTTCACAAGTTTCAGCGACCTCCACAACTCAAACTAGTCGAAACAATACAAGTTACTGTTATACAAATCACATAGAGCAAGGTGGTTGTAAACATGGTGAATGAGTAGTCATTCAGTCAACAGGCTTATAATAAATATAGAAAAGCATTTTGAGTGCGTCAGATAAAACTGGACCCCGCTTTTGTTATTTTTGAACTTTTATACAAATTGACTTTTGATAGGATCGCCTTTCAAATTGTAGTTTTAGTACTACTGTGTACTCGTAGTTCTTTTTTTGTAAAATTTATGTGCTTGTGCACTCGGAGCATTAAATATTTTCTAGCCATTTCCTGCTCCCTTCCCATCCTTTTCATTTCGCCCCTTATTTAGCAGCTGAATCGTTTGTGGATTTGGATTTCATAAGTTGTCGAAAGAACAAGGCAAGACACACAAAAATTTAAACAATAAAAAAAAACGTAATAATAAAAAATTAAATGCAAACATGGGACACTTTTTTTTTTCATAATGTTTCTACGAAAAACAATGTGCGCAATATTTACGCCGTTAGGCGCACTTTAGGTGGAATTCATGGCCCGTTCTAAGCCCCACCCATTACTACTGGATTGGCTTGGCTGCTCGGCCGAACATGCTCGGAAGATTCTGGAGGCAATATGAGGCAACTAGAGGTGAAGATGGGGAGGCTTCAGGTTTGGAGGGACACACCCTTAACGATGACCAAAACCAAATAATGCTAATGCACGGAAAGGACAGCCGATTTGCCGCCAACAGATTTTTGGTCTCCCTCGGGGGCATTTCCACTGACTGCGGCCTCTACTTCCGGCTTCACTTGAGATTTTCTTGTTTGGCTGGCTTGAGCTGGTATGTCGCCTTCTCTGCCTACCTCCATATCTGGAAGTTTGACACCGCCGGCTCGCGCTTTTCAGAGGCGCAATGGGGGACAGCAGGTGTATCACTGGCATGTACACATTACTCAAAAAAGGTAGTTAAGTTACTGAGTGTTGACGCCAAAAGTAATTGGAGTAGAGTAGAAATTACGCATTTGTAATAGTAATTAAGTAAACTACTAACTACTGCAAGAAGTAGCGAGTTACTTTCAAGTTACTTTCGAAGTTACTTTTTATATTTTTGTGGTAGCAAAATGAACAGCAGTTTTGATCCGTGAAAAGCCCTGCGAGCCTAAAATAGATGCAGTCATTTTATGCCTTGCGTTTTCACCAAAATAGTTTATTCGCTCGCAGAAGCAATTGACTTTCAAAGTCCTTATCAGAGAGTTTTCCCCTTTTCCTCCTAAAGACGTCCCCAGCCAAGCTAAAAAGACATTCCACCGACGCGCTGGGGGGAACGGCAGCGTTGAATTTCAGAAACAAGGCTGTGCAGTGTCGGGAAAGCGAGTGTCAGCATCTTCGGTGTCCATGACGAAACATGTGAGGTTTGCCTCAACTAAAAACTATTTTATAAAAAAAACTTTTTTTTTCAGGCAAGTTGAGATTGTTATTATTGGCCCCTCCAAGACGTTCGGAGAGTACGTTGAGCGAGTGCACCTGACCGTCAAGGGTTCAAGTCTCGCGCCACGACGATGAGATCATCCGGACGACTGCGCGTTTCGTTGCGGTGCTAGTGCTACGCTACTGAAGAAAAAAATTGTTTCGGCTTAACAAAAGATGAAACGAAGTTTACTTCGCCGCTCACGCCGAGTTTAACAAAAGGATCTCCCAAGGGTGACTCGCAATCCTCGCCGGCGACTATGGTATCGGAAGGACGCGAAGGATTACGTGGACAAGCATCGTCTCTCGTACAGTTGCAGCTGGAAGCGGGAAGGTGCTCTCATGAACGGATTATCCGTGTCTGCGTTTGTGCGCGGGGGAGTCCGGCTTTGCAAGGGAGTATGCGCGGACGACGAGTCGACCATGGGAACAGGCGCCCAGCTGCGAGGTCATTCCAGTGGCGCCTACCCGTGGAACCCCCAAACCGCTTGAGTCAGAACTGACTAAAGGCAGGCAACATGAAAGCAACAACAACCCTCAGAGTGTCCCCGTCTTTCACGGTTGCAGCTGGAGGCGCGGCGCCTTCGTGCATCACCGGATTAGGTCAATACCCGACCAAGGCTTGTTAAGCATCTGTTCCTGCGTTCGTGCGCGCCGGTGTAATGTTTTGGCAGCTCGTCGCCACCTTGGCCCAAGGACGCTTGTGATGCAGTTTCTACGGCTGCCGAGTTAAGTTCGTGGGAACGGAATGTGAGGGAGCCCCTTGCTCCGGGGATGTCACTTCATCTGCCGGCGTCTTATTTATTTCTGCGCTCAAACTTTAATTGTGAGCAAAATTAGCACTAGATTTCGAAAGTAGTTAGTAATTTGAGTAGAAGTCACCTTAAAAATGTAGTGAAGTTAAACTACTAATTACCCAAATAAAGTTGTAATTGAAAGTTACCAAGTTACTCGGAAAAGTAGTTAAACTACAGTAGTTTGAGTAGAGTAGTTGAACTACGTCCAAATCTGTCACTGGGACGCGCGTTAACCCACCCGGCTCCTTCGTTTACGCTGCTTCGCGGCGAGTCTGTGGATGGCTCATTAAAAATATTAACGCACCTGGCCCACCTGTACAGGCCGCTTCGCGGCGCCCCGTCTGCGGCCCAATTGCCCCGCAATCTCCCATTGCCCCATTGCAGCTCCGAAAAGTCAATTCCGACGCCGCTTACTAGTCGTGCGAGCAGACGCGCGGCAACCTCCGGCATCATCTGCTATTACACCACCGTCTATCATCGTCTGCAATGCACCGACGCGGACATGAAAGGTGCGCGTCGGCGTCCGTTCACTCTAAAGTCAACGGTGTATTCTTACACCCTTTGTCCCATATAAAACACCCCAAAACTTCATTTCGACGTACAGCACATTGATGTCGACCTGACGGTACTAACTTTCACGAGAGGCTTGATAGCCGTGTGGTACAACTTATTAAAATAGCTAATGTACGTGTTACTGACTACAAAAAACATAATCGGGGTTTTCTTGGCCCCAGTGTAAAACCTCAGTGTTTTCTTTCTGTTGTCTTTGATACGTACTTTAGCTATTTAATAAGTTATTTCGCACCGTTATCAAGCCCCTCGTAAAATATGGGGCCGTCTGTTCGACAATAGTGTGCTATACGTCGAACTGAAGTTTGGGGGTGCATTATATGGGACAAAAGGATGTAAGGTGATACTTTTTTTTCTTTTGAGTGACTTCTACTCTTTCGTCCGTCTGCTATTTCGGCCCTGTCTAAAAATTCTGCAACGCTTGCGAGACGCGACCATGAAAGCGGCGTTCTAGCGGTCCATTATGCACGAGTTACAATTTAATTCAAGCGTCGGTCAGAGTCTGTCGATGTGCAGTAAAAACGAGTAAGAGAACTAAAAAATCAACAAAACAAAGATGCAGTCTTTTCAGCTGTTCTGTTTTTGTTATTTTTCCGCTAGCATCCGCGAGCAAGGTGGGTGAGTGTCATGACGCATAATTAAAACACGACCTAAAAATATTCGAATAGGCAGGCCAGGCACACTGTAAAACTTGAGAGCTACTTTACTTTCGAAGCGAAAGCCCGATTCGTTCCAGCCAGAGCGCTCGCAATTCTTACCTGTGTATTGAAACCATGATTGCAATCACAAGAGTCGCACAATTCCCAAAGCAGCGGCGCCGCTTTTACGGGGACCAACATCTTCATTCAGCATAAACACGCGAGAAGAAAGAAATCACGCCAGATCGAGCAACATAGTGGAACGGGGATGCTAGGCTTAGGCCAGTCCCGCTACGAACCAGCAAGCACCCGCACAGCGTTTCTGAAAGCGCGTACTTGCGTCAGTTGTTTGCTGCAAATTAGGTCCGTTGAGAAGATTTTCCTCTAGAAACACCTCGGTGAACGCAAAATGACTCGCACTCATAAAAATAGACGAGCTCGATGAGCTGCGCTCATTTGATCGCTCCGCAGATGCCGGCAGCCATATTTGTTATCGTTTGAAGCCGAAAGCGAAAGGCAATCTTGGGATACTTTTGAAAAAAATAATATCTCTATCTATAATTCTAGATTATTTCTTTTGAACATAAAAATATTGTCCATTAAAATACTATTTTGTAAGTGAGATACAATTTTGCAACAAACATTTCACACGTCTATCATCTCTCCAAATAATGAGAGTCGAGGAAAGGTGCTTAGTTTTGTAAGCACTGGAAGGGCCTAAAGCAGGGCTACCCCAACCTAAATTGTGTATAACGGCGTAAATATTTCTCAAATATTAAAAAAAATATGTGCCCTTTCTAGGCCCTTTAAATTTCTTTTTTTCATTTTAGTGCTCTTTTTCTAAGTTGAGTCTTGATAATTGCACTAAAATCTATCCATGAGGTTGTTAGATTTTCTGCCCGGAGTCGTTATTTTCAAGATGATTGATTTGTTCGCCCTCAGGCAACACGAGATTGACTCAATAGGGAATGCGGGTAAGAAACGAGTGTCACTGCTTTGCTGCGAATGTTCAGAAAGGAAACGAATGAGCAGACTTCCTGTGTGTTTGGAAGTAGTAAATAAATAGTCATTTAACTTTAAAATGCCAATGGGATATGGTGGATCAAATGAATCACCAGCTACTTCCATCGGAAACATACCGCCGATTCTTGCAGCAATAGCAACTTATTGATGCCAACTTGCTGGCTCTTCAGTCAACAAAAAAAATTTCGTTTTTCGCTTTTGTTGAAACGTACTTTTTTCACACTCCTAACTTAGTGGCCTCATTCGTTATATTAAACTTCGTTAGAGGCGACACAAATTATTTGTATTCGGGATCATGAAGAAATCGGCGTACGCATGAGGATAGGGACCACCCAGTTGTTTGTCGCAGTATGGTCTATGTTAGGTTTGCACCATAAGTACCTCAGTCATCTTCAGCGTGAGGATCGGTAAGGAAATAAGGTAACGGACTGCGACTTCAGTTTATGGCGCCCCGTGATTTCACGGGGGTGCCCGTCTCCCTGGCCTCGTGCTCGCGCGGCGGTTCGGGAGAGCGATGTCGCCTTCTGACCTCCGTCTGCCCTTCTGGCCAAGAGACGGCGCTTCGGCGCCCTCTGGTGCTTGCTGCGAGATATCTCCTTTCCGATAGATTATAAAAGACAACACACTATAGACCACTGTCCAACATTCTAGCCCCAGCGATAAAAACGGAAAATAATAATCTGAAACGCAGGCTCTTGTGAACAGAGGGGCAGCGCATAAGACAAGATTTTTTGCTTTTTACCACGCTCTTAGCATCACTGTTGTTCTTAGAGCTTTGTGACTATGCATTTCTGACGTACTTGCACTACGACATCTGCCAAGGTTTAAACAACAAAACGCAGTCTCGCAAAAATTGCAGCCCCCCTGCTGTGTCATGGCATCAGCACAAACAAACATGCCGGCGCCCATGGAACAGAGCAGACACTGTTCTGTGCTCGCTATGCAATCCTATCTGATTTCCCTCTTTTTCAGTACTCAATCCATCTATCCATCGGTGCAACGAGGTAGAGGGCTACAGAGCGATAAACTGGCAGGTAAAAGTGACCCCCAGTTGGCCGCCGCCATGTTGCACATTGTATACCACTAGACATGTGACCTTATAGTTTTACGTCTATATTTTAACGATTACCGCGCACAAATAATTGCTTATTGATTTTTAATAACAGTGCCGGCGAGATAAGTCATATTTCGTTTGTTTTAAGTCCAAAATGTGCTTTTACGACAAAAACTCGGGCAGGTTCGGAATGCCTCCGCTAGATGCCGTCAGCCGCGGTGCTATATTTTGGGGTTTTATCGGAGCTAGGCACGATCTCTGGGGCTAACAGTATTGAAAAATAGTTTATCATGTTTTCTTTTTTTACAGCGATCGCAAAACAAATTTTGGCTCGTTTTTGCGTAAAAGCTTCAGGATTTGGTACGGTCACGTGTCCAGTGGTCAATATTGTACATGGCGGCAGCCAAGGGGGGGGGGGG
>JAZHYW010028680.1:0-52965 GCA_037355805.1 Ixodes ricinus | reverse complement strand
AGAAGCTGGAGCCTCGACAATGTGGACGCGAGGTATGGGGGAAAGGAAGGCACATGTGTTGAGCGGCTCCGTCGCTCTATGCCCTCGTACGTGTTCATTTGCCACTGACGTCGTTTAGAGGCAGACTTGTACGTAACGCGTTACAAGTAATGGTTTACTCGTAATCGATTACATTTTGCTGTAACTTTTAACGCTTCAATCACTTCCTTTAAGGAGTAACGATCCTTGTAATTGAATTACTTCTTTGCTGTAATCGATTACAAAATTACCCATAACAATTTTCGCAATTTTTTTCTTGGTGGTTTGGGGGGGGGGGGGTTGGAGTCACTCAGCTCTGGGCAACAGTAATTTTTTTTTCTTTTTCAAAATTACTAAGCACGGGACCTCGAGGATTAGTAGGCCACTTCACTATGCTTCGTTTCCTGGGTGCATTTTTTTTTTGGTACACTGGAGATTACGTTTGCTTATGAAAAATGACTTTATCCAGCCTCTTGTGAGTATTGTATTTAAACAGCGCTCTTTTTATTTCTCTTTCAACAGTTCTAAGCAAAAACAATCAAGGCTTTCTTTTCTTTCTTTTTTTTCAGAACAACTGAGCGCGAGATTTTAAGGACTATTCTACTGTAATAAAAAAAAGTTGAATGAAAAGTAACGTGGGAAGTAATCGATTACTTTAGAGTAATTTTTCGATCACTTTTTTGAGGATGTAATTGTAATTGTAATCCGTTACTTTTTACAGTAAAGTAATTGTAATCGTAATCGGTTACTTTTTTAGTAACGTGTACAAGTCTGTTTAGAGATAAATAATCGTGGGGCTAAACCGTATCTCTCGGGGGGCGCGGGGGGGGGGGGGGAGGGGTCTAAGGGTCTCGTTACAGTAGGATCGCATGCTCCAGAGAATAAGGTCAAGCGGAAAATCCTTACTGAACAGCATTGTTTTGCAAGCTATATAGGTACTTAACCGATATTTTGTCTTTTGTGTGTGTAAATTAATTTTGGGGAAGCGAGTAAGGCTAAGTCAACACATTCTTAGAGGCTCGCAGTTCAACGAAATAGCTGGGAAGTTTTTACTTTGGAATATTGTGGCTGACCGTAAATAGTGACTCCCTGAAAGAAAATAACCCATACAACAATGTCGTCTCAGTATATATATATATATATATATATATATATATATATATATATATATATATATATATATAGTGCTTTGAAGGGCAAAACTGTAACTATTAAAGCGGCTGGTCAGATCCTTTTCCTTATATAAATAATTACAAATGCTTAATCTTATTCAATCTTAATCTTGATGTATAGTGTTAACATATAGTGTTTTTGTTTTGTTAATTATTAAGTAACATTTTTATGTCCGTTAGTGATTATGCGTAGTGACGCTTATATTTTGATTCTTTTGGTATGCTGCTGTGCTGTTAAACTGTACAGGGGATGGAGCCTAGTCAGGCGACATCAGTTGCCTTTCGCCCTATCCTCTTAAGCGTTTGTCTGAAAAAAAAATTTTTGAATTGAATTTGGAAAAGTGTCGTGACTATCCGGGCTGGCCTCAAAGATAAAAAAAATGGCATCGTGATTTGATTTTATCGGATTCATTTCTACTAACTTATATGGTGAATTCAAAACCGTAAGAGCTCTCTCCTTAATCATCCAATATATCGCGGAATGTAAAGTTTAATAAAGACATTCCCTGAACTCGAGCTCTAATCTCTCCAATCCGCATCCTCATACACGTTCAAAATTATTATTTCCAGTGTAGCCATGTAGTTAACGACATCAATAATACTCGGGCTCTGCAAATGGAATTAAGACGTCTAGACAGACACACTCAACGAAGATATGAAAGACGGGGACATGGTTTTAACGAACATTGAAAACAAGAAGTAATTTTAAGAACTTCATGAATCTCGAAAACATTTTTTAGACGGCACTTCCGCAGGATACCCGAGTCCAATTTGTTCACCCTAAGCGATCGAGCCTCACGACGAGCCACAATGCTAGCCGGCGAAGTCCAAAAGGCTTTCAGACATTTAATGAGCAGGCCTCTTCCGATGCTATCAATTGTCTCGTTTCGAGGAATCTCGTCTTAACGCGTCCTTCTCAATTACCGTTCGGTAGAAAGAAAGAAACAATCGTTACATTTTGGGGGGTTCACGTTCCAAGTCAATTAAAGGCGTCTTGCAGGCACGCCCCATCAAAGGAATGAGTATTGATTGAGACCATCTAATGATCTTTGCGTGCGAGTGAAATTTCAACTACACAGCGTCTGCTCCGCTATATGCCTTCGTCAAACTTCAGGCACCTTGGCCTGGATTCGATTTTTTCAACCTGGGCTGCGCAGAACGTTTGCCTCGGAGCAGCCCAGAGAGCCACGAAAGAAGTGACGAAGCTTTTGAACGAGTATTTACTGCCCAGCTTGTATGCAGTTTCTTTCAAGCTCGAAAAACATCTCGCTATATCCCACGTTTCACGAGTTTCAACGACCTCCACAACTCAATCTAGTCTAAACAATACAAGTTACTGTAATACAAATCAATAGAGCAAGGTGTTTGTAAACATGGTGAATGAGTAGTCATTCAGTCAACAGGCTTATAATAAATATAGAAAAGCATTTTGAGTGCGTCGATAAAACTGGACACCGCTTTTGTTATTTTTGAACGTTTATACAAATTGACTTTTGATAGGATCGCCTTTTAAATTGTAGTTTTAGTACTACTGTGTACTCGTAGTTCTTTTTTTTAAACTTTATGTGCTAGTGCACTCGGAGCACTAAATATTTTCTAGCCATTTCCCGCTCCCTTCCCATCCTTTTCCTTTCGCCCCTTATTTAGCAGCTGAATCGTTTTCGGATTTGGATTTCATTTGTTGTCGAAAGAACAAGGCAAGACACACAAAAATTTAAACAATAAAAAAACGAAATAATAAAAAATTAAATCCATACATTGGACACTTTTTTTTTTCATAATGTTTCCACGAAAAACAATGTGCGCAATATTTACGCCGTTAGGCGCACTTTAGGTGGAATTCATGGCCCGTTCTAAGCCCCACCCATTACTACTGGATTGGCTTGGCTGCTCGGCCGAACATGCTCGGAAGATTCTGGAGGCGACATGAGGCAACTAGAGGTGAAGCTGGGGGAGGCTTCAGGTTTGGAGGGACACACCCTTAACGATGACCAAAACCAAATAATGCTAATGGACGGAAAGGACAGCCGATTTGCCGCCAACAGATTTTTGGTCTCCCTTGGGGGCGTTTCCACTGACTGCGGCCTCTACTTCCGGCTTCACTTGAGATTTTCTCGTTTGGCTGGCTTGAGCCGGTATGTCGCCTTCTCTGCCTACCTCCATATCTGGAAGTCTGACACCGCCGGCTCGCACTTTTCGGAGGCGCAATGGGGGACAGCAGGTGTATCACTGGCATGTACAAATTACTCAAAAAAGGTAGTCAAGTTAAGTTACTGAGTATTGACGCCAAAAGTAATTGGAGTAGAGTAGAAATTACGCGATTTGTAATAGTAATTAAGTAAACTACTAACTACTGTAAGAAGTAGCGAGTTACTTTCAAGTTACTTTCGAAGTTACTTTTTATATTTTTGTGGTAGCAAAATGAACAGCAGTTTTGATCCGTGAAAAGCCCTGCGAGCCTAAAATAGATGCAGTCATTTTATGCCTTGCGTTTTCACCAAAATAGTTTATTCGCTCGCAGAAGCAATTGACTTTCAAAGTCCTTATCAGAGAGTTTTCCCCTTTTCCTCCTAAAGACGTCCCCAGCCAAGCTAAAAAGACATTCCACCGACGCGCTTGGGGGAACGGCAGCGTTGAATTTCAGAAACAAGCTGTGCAGGGTCGGGAAAGCGAGTGTCAGCATCTTCGGTGTCCATGACGAAACATGTGAGGTTTGCCTCGACTAAAAACTATTTTATAAAAAAAAAAAATCTTTATTTTTATTATTTTTTTAGGCAAGTTGAGATTGTTATTACTGGCCCCTCCAAGACGTTCGGAGAGTACGTTGAGCGAGTGCACCTGACCGTCAAGGGTTCAAGTCTCGCGCCACGACGATGAGATCATCCGGACGACTGCGCGTTTCGTTGCGGTGCTAGTGCTACGCTACTGAAGAAGAAAATTGTTTTGGTTTAACAAAAGATGAAACGAAGTTTACTTCGCCGCTCACGCCGGGTTTAACAAAAGGATCTCCCAAGGGTGACTCGCAATCCTCGCCGGCGACTATGGTATCGGAAGGACGCGAAGGATTACGTGGACAAGCATCGTCGCTCGTACAGTTGCAGCTGGAAGCGGGAAGGTGCTCCCATGAACGGATTATCCGTGTCTGCGTTTGTGCGCGGGGAGTCCGGCTTTGCAAGGGAGTATGCGCGGACGACGAGGCGACCATGGGAACATGCGCCCAGCTGCGAGGTCATTCCAGTGGCGCCTACCCGTGGAACCCCCAAACCGCTTGAGTCAGAACTCACTAAAGGCAGGCAACATGAAAAGAACAACAACCCTCAGAGTGTCCCCGTCTTTCACGGTTGCAGCTGGAGGCGCGGCGCCTTCGTGCATCACCGGATTAGGTCAATACCCGACCAAGGCTTGTTAAAGGGGCACTGACACATCAAAATCATATTTTTTTTATCATCCGAAACGATTGAAAACGGTGCCGGGACATTACCCTCAAAATTCGAAACTTGGGAATTCAGTATTTGTGAATTAAAAAACAATTTCCAAATGCCGAATTTGAAGTTCCCGCGCGATCCCCGCCAGTGCAGTCAGTCAAATTTTGCGGTCTCCTCCGACTCGACTTTTTCTCGGACCTCCGCTGACCCGATGCGAGGAGGAGGCGAGCTGGCGGGATACAAGGGAGCCGGCGCGGGAAAAAAACCGGTTTCTTCGCTGACTCGCCCATCTGCTCGAGCGCCGCCGAGTTTTCTGAGGTAGGACACAAATCTAGGAAGGGACACCTCACCGAACTCTGATTTTCGGTATATCAAAAAGAGGGGCGATAGTGCGATCGCAATTGCGTTAAAAAACATGTTTTACGATTGCCGTTCTTAAATGTTATAGAAATGCCGCCTACAAAGCTTCTAAATTTCCTGATTTTTGACGTCATCGATCAAAAGAAGCAAGGAGGTAGCGGCGGGAGATTTAAACGCCAAAAATAAAAAGGCGCGCGCGCGCGCAGAGAAATGTTTTTTGGCGATGCTGGTTCCTGCGTGTTCATGACTGCAGCTTGCGTCGTTTTAGACAATAAAAAAATACGACCTTGGAGATTCGTGCCTTTAGCATCTGTTCCTGCGTTGTGCGCCGTGTTACGTCTTGCAGCTCGTCGCCACTTGCAGGACGCTTGTGATGCAGTTTCTACGGCTGCCGAGTTAAGTTCGTGGGAACGGAATGTGAGGGAGCCCCTTGCTCCGGGGATGTCACTTCATCTGCCGGCGTCTTATTTATTTCTGCGCTCAAACTTTAATGGTGAGCAAAATTAGCACTAGATTTCGAAAGTAGTTAGTAATTTGAGTAGAAGTCACCTTAAAAATGTAGTGAAGTTAAACTACTAATTACCCAAATAAAGTTGTAATTGAAAGTTACCAAGTTACTCGGAAAAGTAGTTAAACTACAGTAGTTTGAGTAGAGTAGTTGAACTACGTCCAAGTCTGTCACTGGGGCGCGCGTTAACCCACCCGGCTCCTTCGTTTACGCTGCTTCGCGGCGAGTCTGTGGATGGCTCATTAAAAATATTAACGAACCTGGCCCACCTGTACAGGCCGCTTCGCGGCGCCCCGTCTGCGGCCCAAGCCCCGCAGTCTCCCATTGCCCTATTGCAGCTCCGAAAAGTCAATTCCGACGCCGCCTACTAGTCGTGCGAGCAGACGCGCGGCAACCTCCGGCATCATCTGCTATTACACCACCGTCTATCATCATCTGCAATGCACCGACGCGGACATGAAAGGTGCGCGTCGGCGTCCGTTCACTCTAAAGTCAACGGTGTATTCTTACACCCTTTGTCCCATATAAGACACCCCGAAAACTTCATTTCGACGTACAGCACATTGATGTCGATCTGACGGTACTAACTTTCACGAGAGGCTTGATAGCCGTGTGGTACAACTTATTGAAATAGCTAATGTACGATGTTACTCACTACAAAAAACATAATCGGGGTTTTCTTGGCCCCAGTGTAAAACCTCAGTGTTTTCTTTCTGTTGTCTTTGATACGTACTTTAGCTATTTAATAAGTTATTTCGCACCGTTATCAAGCCCCTCGTAAAATTTGGAGCCGTCTGTTCGACAATAGTGTGCTATACGTCGAACTGAAATTTGGGGTGCATTATATGGGACAAAAGGATGTAAGGTGATACTCTTTTTTTTTTTGAGTGACTTCTACGCTTTCGTCCGTCTGCTATTTCGGCCCTGTCTAAAATTCTCCAACGCTTGCGAGACGCGACCATGAAAGCGGCGTTCTAGCGGTCCATTATGCACGAGTTACAATTTAATTTAAGCGTCGGTCAGAGTCTGTCGATGTGCAGTAAAAACGAGTAAGAGAACTAAAAAAATCAACAAAACAAAGATGCAGTCTTTTCAGCTGTTCTGTTTTTGTTATTTTTCCGCTAGCATCCGCGAGCAAGGTGGGTGAGTGCCATGACGCATAATTAAAACACGACCTAAAAATATTCGAATAGGCAGGCCAGGCACACTGTAAAACTTGAGAGCTACTTTACTTTCGAAGCGAAAGCCCGATTCGTTCCAGCCAGAGCGCTCGCAATTCTTACCTGTGTATTGAAACCATGATTGCAATCACAAGAGTCGCACAATTCACAAAGCAGCGGCGCCGCTTTTACGGGGACCAACATCTTCATTCAGCATAAACACGCGAGAAGAAAGAAATCACGCCAGATCGAGCAACATAGTGGAACGGGGATGCTAGGCTTAGGCCAGTCCCGCTACGAACCCAAGCACCCGCACAGCGTTTCTGAAAGCGCGTACTTGCGTCAGTTGTTTGCTGCAAATTAGGTCCGTTGAGAAGATTTTCCTCTAAACACCTCGGTGAACGCAAAAAGACTCGCACTCATAAAAATAGACGAGCTCGACGAGCTGCGCTCGTTGATCGCTCCGCAGATGCCGGCAGCCATATTTGTTATCGTTTGAAGCCGAAAGCGAAAGGCAATCTTGGGATACTTTTGAAAAAAATAATATCTCTATCTATAATTCTAGATTATTTCTTTTGAACATAAAAATATTGTCCATTAAAATACTATTTTGTAAGTGAGATACAATTTTGCAACAAACATTTCACACGTCTATCATCTCTCCAAATAATGAGAGTCGAGAAAAGGTGCTTAGTTTTGTAAGCACTGGAAGGGCCTAAAGCAGGGCTACCCCAACCTAAATTGTGTCTAACGGCGTAAATATTTCTCAAATATTAAAAAAAATATGTGCCCTTCTAGGCCCTTTAAATTTCTTTTTTTCATTTTAGTGCTCTTTTCTAAGTTGAGTCTTGATAATTGCACTAAAATCTATCCATGAGGTTGTTGGATTTTCTGCCCGGAGTCGTTATTTTCAAGATGATTGATTTGTTCGCCCTCAGGCAACACGAGATTGACTCAATGAGGAACGCGGGTAAGAAACGAGTGTCACTGCTTTGCTGCGAATGTTCAGAAAGGAAACGAATGAGCAGACTTCCTGTGTGTTTGGAAGTAGTAAATAAATAGTCATTTAACTTTAAAATGCCAATGAGATATGGTGGATCATATGAATCGCCAGCTACTTCCATCGGAAACATACCGCCGATTCTTGCAGCAATAGCAACTTATTGATGCCAACTTGCTGGCTCTTCAGTCAACAAAAAAATTTCGTTTTTCGCTTTTGTTGAAACGTACTTTTTTCACACGCCTAACTTAGTGGCCTCATTCGTTATATTAAACTTCGTTAGACGCGACACAAATTATTTGTATTCGGGATCATGAAGAAATCGGCGTACGCATGAGGATAGGGACCACCCAGTTGTTTGTCGCAGTATGGTCTATGTTAGGTTTGCACCATAAGTACCTCAGTCATCTTCAGCGTGAGGATCGGTAAGGAAATAAGGTAACGGACTGCCACTTCAGTTTATGGCGCCCCGTGATTTCACGGGGGTGCCCGTCTCCCTGGCCTCGTGCTCGCGCGGCGGTTCGGGAGAGCGATGTCGCCTTCTGACCTCCGTCTGCCCTTCTGGCCAAGAGACGGCGCTTCGGCGCCCTCTGGTGCTTGCTGCGAGATATCTCCTTTCCGATAGATTATAAAAGACAACACACTATAGACCACTGTCCAACATTCTAGCCCCAGCGATAAAAACGGAAAATAATAATCTGAAACGCAGGCTCTTGTGAACAGAGGGGCAGCGCATAAGACAAGATTTTTGCTTTTTACCACGCTCTTAGCATCACTGTTGTTCTTAGAGCTTTGTGACTATGCATTTCTGACGTACTTGCACTACGACATCTGCCAAGGTTTAAAAAACAAAACGCAGTCTCGCAAAAATTGCAGCCCCCTGCTGTGTCATGGCATCAGCATAAACAAACATGCCGGCGCCCATGGAACAGAGCAGACACTGTTCTATGCTCGCTATGCAATCCTATCTGATTTCCCTCTTTTTCAGTACTCAATCCATCTATCCATCGGTGCAACGAGGTAGAGGGCTATAGAGCGATAAACTGGCAGGTGAAAGTGACCCCCAATTGGCCGCCGCCATGTTGCACATTGTATACCACGAGACATGTGACCTTATAGTTTTACGTCTATATTTTAACGATTACCGCGCACAAATAATTGCTTATTGATTTTTAATAACAGTGCCGGCGAGATAAGTCATATTTCGTTTGTTTTAAGTCCAAAATGTGCTTTTACGACAAAAACTCGGGCAGGTTCGGAATGCCTCCGCTAGATGCCATCAGCTGCGGTGCTATATTTTGGGTTTTTATCGGAGCTAGGCACGATCTCTGGGGCTAACAGTATTGAAAAATAGTTTATCATGTTTTGTTTTACAGCGATCGCAATACAAATTTTGGCTCGTTTTTGCGTAAAAGCTTCAGGATTTGGTACGGTCACGTGTCTAGTGGTCAATATTGTACATGGCGGCAGCCAAGGGGGGGGGGGGGGTCACTTTTGCCTGGTGAACGGGATACCAGTTTATCGCTCTAAGACCCTCTACCTCGTTGCATCGGTGACAACTTTCTGTGGCAATATATTGCTACGATAAGAAAGTGAAAGAGGAAGAAGACGACGGAAACGGAGAACGGGACGGCTCGACTGAGTGACTGAGGAGAATTATCGTTACACTTTTGGTGGCAGCGGTGGGATGTGCCTCTCACCCGCTCTCACTCCCACGCCGGAGACCGCAACGATGATGACGTTCGAGACCTGGAAGATCAATCTGCTTTGGGCGCTGCAAACCAGGATTCCACGGAAGTCCAGGTGCGCCAGTTACAGTTGGAAGTCCAGGCCCTCCGAAATCAACTACAACAAGCCGGGCCCGCACCCCAACTTTTCCGAGGCAGTACGGCTCCTCAAGGTAGTGCGGCACACGGCGCATTTCTATTGAAACCGCAACCATTTGACGGAACAGTTTCCTGGGAAGCCTATCAGATGCAGTTTGAAACGATCGCAGAAGCCGACGGCTGGAACGTCTCAAACAAAGCAAGAACCCCGGTGTCTTACCTCCGGGGAAGGCCGTCGAAATCTTAGAGACTATGCAAGCAGACCTCCTTCACGACTACCCTACCTTAATCGCTGCCCTGGACACTCGGTTCGGCGACTCTCACCTTGAACAACTTCACTAGGCGGAACTGCGCTCTCGCCGTCAACGTTCTGGAGAGACTTTCCCAGAGTTGGCAGCCAGCATTGAACGTCTTGCACGAAATTCATTTCCAAGCTCTTCCCCCGACACCATAAGTACCCTGGCTACCGCTTCATTTCTGGACGCCATTGGTGATGTCCAGATTCAACAAATTGTACGCCTTGGACGCCCAACGACCCTGCGAGCAGCTTTAGCCCAAGCAGTTGAAACAGAAGCCGCGTTTCGTTCTATGGAAAGTCAGACTATCAGTTTCAAATCAGACATACCCTCATTGAGACAACAACGATGGTTCTCCCAAGTAACCCGAAGTCAAAGACGTTAGTTTCGCAAGATGAACCTGCCAGATATCAAAATGGCCTGCTGACCCACTTCGCTCAGTTCATCACGTGGTTCATCACGTTTTCTCTTACCTTCGGCCAATATTGTTGGCAAGCAATGAAAACGCGCGTCATAAATGAACATAGGTCTACCCGAAAAGGCACTAAACTTACTGCAGTCGTCTCCAGACGAACAATTGTCCCAGCAAACTCTGGAGTATGGGTAAACGCCGTTGTGTCGGAACGATTTTGTGGAGATGTAATCTTCGATCCTTATCTGAAGTGCTTGCCCAGTCAAGAGATGGCAGCTCCGAGAAGCATTCTTCTCTGTAAAGATGGTCACACCAAAATCCTTGTCATCAACTTCGGATCCACCGACACAAGCATTAGTCGCGGAGAGAAGTTGGGAACAGCAACTCGTCAAGCCCATTCCCGGACTGTTTCGACTGTTATCCCAGTCGACAACATGGGCTTTTCAAGTCCATCTAACGAAACAGCATGGAACGACTTGAATTTTGGTCCTCATCTGACGGAGGAGCAAGCTCGATCGCTCCGAACGTTACTTCAGGAATTTCGACACTTTATTGCAACCTCCTCCAATGACTTAAGTTGCACTTCTTTGCTTGAGCATTCAATTGATACAGGAATGTCTCATCCCATTCATCAGCATCCTCGTCGAGTTGCCCCGTCAGAACGACAGATCATCAACGAACAAGTGGACAAAATGCTCGAGCAAGACGTCATATCACCATCTGATAGCCCGTGGTCATCACCGGTAGTTCTAGTTCCAAAGAAAGACGGTTCTATTCGGTTTTGTGTCGACTACAGGAAACTCAACAGTGTCACTAAACAAGATGTCTACCTACTACCCTCGGTTAGACGACGCCTTAGATCGTCTCGCGAACGCAAAATTTTTTACCACCCTTGATTTGATTTCCGGGTACTGGCAAGTCCCTATAAAACCCGAAGATGCTGAGAAAACCGCTTTCGTAACACCTGACGGCCTATTTCAATTCAATCGGTTACCATTCGGACTCACCAATGCTCCAGCCACATTCCAGCGGGTAATGGATAAAGTGCTCGGTCATCTCAAATGGACAATGGCCCTGGTCCAAGTCGACGATATCATCATTTATGCCCCTACATTCGATGAGCATCAGCGCCGACTTCGTCTTGTACTGCAGGCTCTATCTGATGCTGGACTTAAACTGAAGGCTAAGAAGTGTTTTTTCGGCTTTGGACAAGTCACATATTTGGGACACTCGATCACTTCAGAAGGCATCCTCCCCGATTCTGAGAAAGTGCGATCCATTGCAGAATATCAAGCTCCGACAACGATCAAAGAGCTAAGAAGCTTTATAGGATTCGCGTCCTATTTTTGGCGTTTCATAAAAGATTTTGCGAGACGAACACGACCCCTAACCATCCTTCTACGGAAAACAACCAACTGGACCTGAGGGAGGCTCAAATTCAGGCATTTGCAGACATCAAGCATGCCTTGCTAAACCCTCCCGTTCTAGCACACTTCAACGAGACTAATGAGACAATCCTGCACACCGATGCTAGCGGTGATGGTCTGGGGCCAGTACTGCTCCAAAAGGATTCATCCGGCATCGAAAGAGTTTTGGCGTTCGCTAGTCGACATTTAGACGATTGTAAGAGGAGACGCCGTTCCTCTGAACTGGAATGTCTCGCCGTGGTCTGGGCCGCCAGCACGTTTCGTTCATATCTCAATGGTCGTCATTTTACGGTAGTAACGGACAATGCCGCATTGCAATGGTTGCAATCCCAGCAGGACCTGACGCCAAAGCTTGCAAGATGGGCACTCCAGCTGCAGGAATACAACTTCTCAATTCGTCATCGGAGTGGATCATCTCACCAAGATGCGGACTTTCTTTCGCGCCACCCTGTGGGAATTTCTGCTATTCAAGACTTGTACACGGCACAGGTAAACGACGCTGAGCTCGGTAATAATCGCTCGATCCTCCAACAAAGTTCCACCGAGAGACTGAATGACACACGACGACGATTACCGGGCCTGTTGCGAGCATACAGGATTCTCGATAATATCCTGTGCCACGTAAAGAAATGACAGTCAGTGGGCACCATCTGGCTCCCAGTTGTACCCGTGAGCTTGCGGGTGGCAATACTTTAAGCATGCCATGACGCTCCAAGTGCAGGTATTCTTGGGCGAGAAAAGACCTACACTAAGATCGCGGCACGTTTTTGGTGGCGCGGCCTACGTCAAGACGTCGTTCGACGCGTTCAGACATGCGAACACTGCCAGTTCCGGAAGACATCTACTACTAAGTGGTGCGTACCCCGTCGCCCAGTTACACCTCCAGAACATCCGTTTGAGCTAATTGAAATGGACTTTCTCGGGTCTTTTCTGAAATCCCGGAGCGGAAATCGTTATGTCATAGTCGCAGTTGACTACTTAACCAAATGGGTAGAGGCCCTAGCGGAGCCAGTTGCTACCGCAGATTTCCTAGAATAGTTTATTGATGTCAACATTGTTCTGAGACATGGCCCGCCACCCGCAATAATTTCAGACCGTGGTACACCGTTCATGTCCCATCATTTTAGAAACTGTCTGGCGAGACATATCGTACGACATTCTCCGACATCCGTGTATCATCCTCAAACGAACGGTCTGGTTGAGAAGAACAACCGTACACTTACAGATATCTTGTCTGCCTGTGTAAACTCCACGGATACTAATTGGGATAACTGAGTCCCACACGCCATGTTCGCAGTGCACACATCACAACAAGAAACCACGAAAGAAGTACCGTTCAGACTCTTATATGGTCGTGACGTGACGCTGCCTATTGAGACAAGGCTTGGGGTGAACGGGACACAATGTTGCAGGGACACTCAACGTGCTTCTCTTGATGAAATTCGTAGACAGGCACGGGACGCCAATCGGCGAAGTCAGGAAGAGAATGCCAATATGTCAGAGGCCACTATCCATAATGTGCACGAGTTTCAAATTGGAGATAAAGTTCTGGCGAGACGGACCTTGCGCTCTGTCGGGAGAGCTGCTGAGCTTCTTCCCCGATACCGAGGGCCTTATCGAATCTTAGAACGGAGAGGGCTTGTCACCTACTACCTCGAGGACCTCACTGATGGACGACCTCCCGGTACACACCGCTGCTTTCCTGAGCACGTATCGCATCTCAAGCTATACATCCCACGAGCGCGCCAAGTCCAAGTTCCGTAAAGAATGTGGACATATTTTGCAGACGGACTACGATCAGGATGACATTAACTGTATTGTTAAAAGAGATTCCCAATTTTGTTTCTTTTTTTAGTGGGAGGGGGTGAGTGCTACGATAAGAAAGTGAAAGAGGAAGAAGACGACGGAAACGGAGAACGGGACGGCTCAACTGAGTGACTGAGGAGAATTATCGTTAAGGCTGGTTCACACATCTGCAACGAGCGCGTTATCTACGGCTGCGCCCGTTGCGACCGCAGCGACCGAAACGACCGCTCTGCGCCGCCCGTACACACTCTTGCAACCACTGCAACAAGCGCAGCGGGTCGTCTTCACGGCGACCGCTTATACGCTGCCGTCAGCTGTTTCAGCGGTGCCTCTAAAAAGAAGGGGACGCACTGCCACTCAATGCCATAACAGAAAATAGACAGACAGTTTTGTATAGCCTAAAGCTTTATTAGTATTTATTTATGATAGGCTTGCAGAGTAGAGTGGATGAAGAAAAGAAAAAGACGCAATACGCCGTCTTGGACGATCACGACTTCGTCAATAGTACAAATCTCGCCACACGCCTTTTCATGCGATTATAAGAGACGATGTAATCTTAGCAGCGATATAGCAACGTAGAAATATGATTTTGTGATAACGCAGACGTTGCGAGCGTTCATGATTGCTAACACTAATCACTGTTCTCGGGTGATGAAAACGCATGAAAATTCTCATCCTTTGTACTGTACGCACCAGTAATACATTGAACTTGAGCACGCGCACGGAATGCGCCAAACAAGAAATCCGGGCGATGGTCGAGGACACAAATGCGAAGAAAGCACCACTGCAATCGAAGTAAACAAACACGACGGCACGGGCGTTTCTACTGTCTTGAGAGTGCCGCCACGACATCGCCGCACGAGTATACGTGGATCTTCCCTTGTATACTTTGTCTCATCCTACGATGGACTAAAGGCCAAAGCCGCGGGCCGCCAGGTCTAATCACATTACACGCTAAACTATGACATCCTTAACATTGATTAGGGTGGACGAATAATGCTCCGAATCAAAAAGCGCTGCATCATTTATATAGCTTCGACACTGCAAAGAGTTTGTATGTCATGGCTTTCTTTGCGATGTAAAATTGATGAGTCACTCAATGCTATTCAATGCGAACCACTGTCCACCCATTCCCATTAGTGATCCTAGACGGAGGCACCGACACGTGCATCGAAGCGAAATACCACGCAATTTATAAGTGGCTTGTGAGTAGATTTGGTGGCCCGTAGCTTTTACCTTTAGTCCATCCTAGGGTGAGAAGAAGTATAGTACGTGCTGGGTTATCATAGCGACACACGACGAAAATTTACAGTCAAGGATAGCGCTTTTACGCGGAACGATGAGATTCCACCACGCCGTCCAGTCGACGACCACCACCGACGCCATGTTTGCAAATAGAAGGAGCCGGCCCGCGACCGGCATGCAACTCGCGCGACCGAGTCTCGTCGACCTATGATTGGTTTGTCGTTGCGGTTGTTTCGGTTCTTTCCAACGCAGCGGGGAAAGTTGGGCTCGCTCCAACTCCTTGCGTCGTGAACAACACGTGTAGGCGTCCCTCCGTCGCTATGGCAACTAATGGTTGCAGACCCTTGGAACGGTCGTTTCGGTTGTTCCAGTCGTTCCGGTCGCTACGGACGCATGTGTGTGAACGGGCCTTTACAATATCCACAGCTACAGAGCCGAAGCATGCTTCGACTCTGTAGCTTATTATTTTGTAAAGTATTTTGGCCGAACTATATTCAGCTGAAACGGCGTATACGCCGTTTCAGCTGAATATAGTTTTATTAAAATATTTTGTTGGGTGTAACTTAAAAAACTAAAAATTATATATTTGTTATTTTGAGCTTTGGTTTCTCAGTATTACTATAATATTAGTCAGGATATGCGAAACTTATTCAAAGAAATCTGCTCCTTCGAGTTTTCTTGGTGAAAGTTCGCCGCAGGTTTTCTAGTTGCCTACAAAACTAACCTGACGTCTTCCTCATGCGTGATGTATCGAGGAACCTTCCGTGAGCTCGTACTTTTGTTTGTCCCGTAGATTTTCCGCGAACTTCGGCAACCAAAGGTTGTTTGAACGAACCAAGCAAGTGGTGTGCAACATGTACGCACAAGTGAGACGAGGCAACCGGGATTCTACATTGTTTTCATATACCGGTTGGTTAGCGAGCTCACCGGCGTAGCGAGTTGGCGTCGGGATTGAACCGGAGATCCCTGAAGTCTGCAGTGCGAGCTTTCGCTATACGTGTTCCGAGCTGTGGTGCGCCACCGACACCCACTAGGGCCAGCGGCAACTCAACGCGAATCCAAATGGGATTTGAGGTTCGTGCTGCAGCGTGTACGGGCTCCTATTTCGGTGTATCCCGCCCGCGCTATGATCTTTCAGCCCCAGAAGAGTTTACGTATCAATG
This sequence comes from Ixodes ricinus, assembly GCA_037355805.1. Classification (NCBI taxonomy): domain Eukaryota; kingdom Metazoa; phylum Arthropoda; class Arachnida; order Ixodida; family Ixodidae; genus Ixodes; species Ixodes ricinus. The sequence continues at coordinate 37,147 of JAZHYW010028680.1, read as the reverse complement.
ACCACAAAACCGCAGCGCTGATGAAATTCAGGACCATTTCGTGAATCGACACCGTATATCTATGTCGGTCGCAAGACAAATGGAACTCGACGAGATTGGTCCACGATGTAATTCACCATGTAGGTCGATCCGAGTACTTCAGTCAAAACGTTGGACTGTGTTTAGAAACGGGTGAAACGTAGGGAAAAAGAAGCGGATATGCCTGCATGCTTGGCGATCGCGGTTCCGCACCCCACACCGTGATCCTCATGCGCAGATATGAACTGTGAAAAATGCGTGCCTCTCACGCCAAAAACCAAACTAAAACCGAAACCAAAAAGTCCCGAGCTACTTGGATCCTTTAGCTCGCCCTCCCCTTCCCTCCCTTCCGCCCCCCCCCCCACCCTTCCCCCTTGCTTTCAGTTCACTGGTCACAGAAAGTTGTCCCCAAGTACAAGTGTGCGGGCCTCTTCTCTTTCTCCACCTCCCAGGCCTGTACGGGACTCATTACGAGTATTCAAAGTACTTGTAATCAATTAATTTTTCGAGTCATTTTGTGATCATTTAATTACATTTGTCAGGAAGTAATGACAACAAAAATCTGATAACTTTTGGAAGTACTGAAATTACTTGCAGCCCTTAACTTTTTCTTCCTTCCGTTTATTATGACACCTTTTGTCCGTACAAGTTTCCTACACTTGGAATCCTTGAACGAAACAACCGACAGGAGTATGATTTACGATATATTGGCCAATAATGTGTAGTACAAAAGACCACTTTTTCAAACCGGCAGAAAACCTTGTCGTTTTCAAAACCCGAAGTAATCGGAGGAGTAACAACTACTTTTTCAAGTAACGCATATTTACATTTTGACTCGCGTAATCAAGTCACTATAATTTAATCCCTTTCTAAGCGAAAAAAGGTGTTTTGATGATCAATTACTTTTTTCGAGTAACGTGTACAAAGCTGCCCCCCCCCCCCCCCACCTGGACGTTAGGGTAGGACTTGGGCAACTGCAAGGTCGCGCAGGTACAGTGTTTTCTTGACTGCACACCGCGGCTACGATAAGTGTCGGTCCGTCGGTCAGGCCTAGCTCTTTGCGAACCGCGTGGCGAGGGAAAATTGTACCGCTGCAGTAGTTAACCCATACGTTGTGAATAGATATAGCTGGCCTCGCGTTTATTAGATGTTCAAACAACAGGAGCGGAACTCGGCTTCTTGGTTGTGTCATGCACTTCCGTGTTTCGTTTACGTTTGGAACACGTGAGTCAACGGACGGGCCCGGTCCGGTCTGCTTGGTGGCGGACCACGTGTGAGCCGGCTTGCCGGTAGGTGTACTTAGGACTTCCCTCAAGTTAAGAGTTTCTGAGAGCCCGTAAATATGACTACCAAAGATGTCCTAGACGCGCTCAGCCATGTATTAATTAGATCTCGCGTCGTTCGTTTTTTTTCTCTCATCCAGTTGTATTATCTTTTTGTACATTTCTTTTGGCGTGAAAGCGGCTACAGGAATCAAGCGGTGAGGAGACCGGTAATTTGAGTTCCTTCTCGGGAGAGCCAGAAGGACAGCGACGGAGGTATCTTGATTTATGACCGGGGACCCGGAGTGAAACGCTCGTTTCGCGGCTTCCTTTCTTTCTTTTCGCTCTCTTTCTATCTCTTTCTCTCTTGCAACATCCTTCAATTCTCGCACTTTCTTTCCATCTCCTTTTGCGCGGAGAAAGGGGATTTGGACTCGGAATCTTGCTAGATGTCAGAAGGGACGCCATCCATCTTTCAGGATTCTACGAGTTGCGCCCGGGTTGGAGAACTGTACTTAAGGGAAGCATGCTTTCAGCCGCGGGGTCTGATTACGGTAAAAGCTGCACTAGTGCCAAACCGAGCTAAACTAGAATATTTAATTCATTTAAATGTTTTTGCAAGTATGTTTAAAACTGAACCAGCGGGAATTCAAATTACTATATCTTTAGCGAAATGTTAAAACGAAAGTACTAGGGCAGCGACTTATTCAGGGCACCGAAAGAGGGATCCCGTTTAATACATCGGAACGGTGGAGGTGGTTCTGCTGCGGAGCTTTTACATGACGCTAAAATAACGAACTGGTAACAGAAAAAAGTTATTCCCCACGTTACACGCGTTCTTCTTTCTAAAGCAACACCGAAAACCTATTCGAGTTTCAAAACGTCAAAAAGCGTTATGGTGCCACTAAGTGCGTTCGATTTCAGAGGTATCAGTGGTCTCAATCTGACCACTATAAAACCTATTTGGTCGTGATGCAACATCTGTTCATGAACTAATCAAGTTGACCGACATGGAATAAATTAGCTAGCGTATATTTAAATAAATACATACAAATAAAACATCGAATGTTTCTCTTTTTAAATGTATCGGCACACCATTTAGATATCCGGCCTCATTTATGCGAACCATTATTTGTAGAAGTTATTAACACCGAAAGTACGCATCAATCAATTAGAAATCATTTAGCAAAGTTCGCAGCTGTATACGTTCAAGCCGTTGTGGTCAGCGGCGTGTTTAAATATGTCGCACAGTTTAGAGAGTCTCCTTAACTTCATTATCATTGTTAGGCAATATTGTGTCACAATTTATGCAATAAAGGCCCGTTCACTCACTTGTGCTTGACTACGACCGACGTAGACAAGGCCGGTTTTTAAGCCTTTTGTGTCGGATTACGATCGACTGCAGTGCTGCGCATCCGGTTGTGAGCCGTCCTAAGAGGCTCAAACCGGTCTTGTCTCAGTCGGACAGATAAAGCGCAAGTTCGTGAACGGGCCTAAAGATTAAACACTGGTCTTATAATACGATGACCACAGAAACGACCTACCGTGCACAGAGCGGACAATTGTTCGACCGCGAGAAATCACACAAAGTTATGACGCAATGTAGGGGCAGCAGCAGGGTCTTACTAAAAAATCTCTAAGTTATAGTACTGCATATCAATCAAAAGCAAAGAAAAAACAAAACAAAAAGTAGGATGTGTCCTTTTTTAATGTTTTTTTTATTACTATGGTTTCTTAACGCACGCAGCAGGATGAACTTCTTTGGGCAAGACGCCACTGAGCAGCGACATATACTAGACAGATTTTTTAACCCTTGAAATTGATGATTCTGAGGAAACAAATGTCCAGAGTGTCTGGAGAACAGAGAATTTGCTCACTTCCATCACCCGCTGCAACTCTAGGCACGATTGCGAAATTCGAGTGTTGAAACTGAAATCGACTGGACGTACTTACGTTAGGCCAGTTCATCGCCTCGTGTGGTCCGGTGGGAGGGGAATATTGAGTAGTCGGTCTGAGTTTTAGTTCTTTGTCCTGTGGGCTTCATCAACTGCGCTTGGATGATTATTGATGAAGCTTGAAATAGATACGCTAGGCATAGGTTATGCTGAGTTGTTAGGTTAGATTTTTGATCTACGTGCTTAAAGGTCATTGAGAAACGTACGATCGTTAAAGCAGAACCCTTTATGACTTGCAGAGAGTGCAATAGTCACTGAAAAGTGAGTATAAATGTCTGCTAGCGTGTATACTCTGGCCGCGTTGGATCTCGTCCCCAGGGATTTTTAAAGCGATAGCTTTATAGGCGACACTTTGCAGAGATTTCTCGCTCGTAGGTTGCCGTCGCCGCGTGCGCGAAGAATAAAACGACCCTTCTTCTCTCCCCTCATGTCGCGAGGAGAGGGAAGTCGGGACTTCCCGTCAGCCGTGCCGCGCGAAGAGAGCGAAGAGGGCAGCCCTGGCGTCCCGCCAAGAACGGCTGACTGGAAGTGGGGACTTTCTGTCGGCCGTGCCGCGCGAAGAGAGCGAAGAGGACAGCCCTGGCGTCCAGCCAAGACTGCAACGACGGTCTGTCGTCTGCTTGAAATACTTGTTTTCAAACATTACTGGCGTAATGCGATATCCTACTTCGGAACTATCCAGTTGCCACCCGTAATGTTAGATGTCTTTAGAAACTTCTACTGCGATTACCCACTTACTTCAAGGATCACCGAGCACTGGCGGCAGTCTTCAGTAGCATCCATGACGCCAACCGCGGCGGCTATGAGTAATAACCACGTCGCACCTCCGTCCTCAGGTACGTGACGGCACCATTCCACCCGCATTGCGCGATCCTGCTACAGCTATCGATTTTGTTTCTTCGCACATTGTGTTTTATTCGATATGTGAATGTCATCGTTTGTACCGCAGGGCACGGACTGACGTTTTCGAACAGAGAAACTGCCATGTATTAATTTTTAAAGTGAAGAGCTTAATCGTTTTCGCCCGTGTTTGTTCGGACTCTTTGAACGCCAGCCTCAGTTCTTAGCACCCGTAGCATCATATGTATTTTGTCTGTGATTCACAGATGACGAGTATCTGTTTATTGTGTTTAAGACAATTTAAAATATAAGGCAAATGAACCACAATTCTTCGCTTGCATTAGCATATGTTCTTGCTCTAGTTTCTTCGCCAGCGAATGACAGTTCGTTGGAGAAGAACTTGCCTTCGTCGCTTGCGTTATTAGACAACACGTGTCTTGTTATTTTATTGGTTTCGCCAAAATATATTACGCAACCCTGGCATCTAAAATTTAACTATCTAACACATAAAAAGTAAAAGGCGAGCCTTTCTTTGCTGTACCAGTGGACGTCACTTTGTAGCAGATAACCAACGTTTGTTAGCAGACGATGCTGTCTCTTTACCTTAATTGACGATTCGTTGAGGACGGCAACTTAGAGCACATGACCGAACATTCCTCGCTTTGGTGACCAAAAGAGGCGTTTATATTTGTTTTAATTTTGTGACTGACGTATGATATCTTTGAGTGTCCTGTGCAGTTGACGCAACCATTAGTTCGGGTGAAATTCGTTTCATATAACGTCTTTGATTTGAGCGGGAGCGCGACAGCAACGTTACTTTAAATGAAAGGAATCATCACTTAAACCAGAGTGTATACATTCCAAGAACGAACCCAGCGAGCAGGAAATCCAACAAATTGAACAATGCACGCTCTGCGTGGCCGAATGCAATTCTGGTAAGAGGAAATGAACAAATGCGGAATCGTATCGTGTATATATTCAACAGATTTGGCTCGTCCCGTTTGTATTTCGCTCCAAAATGTAGAGCATTCGCGATCGAGAAACAAGATACCCGCTCAGGTTGAAATATTCTTGCGGGAGATCAAATCACATTAGACGAAATTGGCAATGCAGCGTTAAAAAAGGTAAAACAACTGTTGTGCTAGATTTTTTTGTTGTTGTTTTTTTCAACCGGGGAACTTTGTTCTCAAATATCCGCCGTTTCGGTTTCATTCAATTGGAAGTCTTGTGTTCAGGTCGTCGATTTTTTACTTGATTCCTATTTCTTCCCAGAAAGAAACGATATACTTTTGTGCACTTTTCTCGCATTTTTCCGTCGCGTATATTCCGCATCTTCGTAAGATGAGATCGTGCTCCGCCAATAAAACTTGCGTCGGGATCTTGCACGGGACGCTGTAAGGAAGACGTTTTAAAACCAAACAATTTAAATACCGCTGCGTTTTTTTTTGTTTGTTTTTTGTTTTTTTTTGCTTAGGGGATTTTGAGTTGGGTGTTTGGTATTATTTTCTGCGGGACTTTACAAGGTACTTTCACGTTAATTTCGAGTAACTATAGTGTCGAGCGAGAAAGAAGAACCATGTTTTCAAAACCTTGGAAATGAGCAACGTGGCTACGACTTCATCAGAGTGCAACACTATCAACGTTATCGGTTGCGATAAGATGCAAATAATTCTAAATATGGCGCTCATCAGAGCACGAGTTTGAAGCGAAAGACAAAATGTGACAGCGAAAAAGGTTGCTGGGCGACAGAATCAAACAAAATGTGCCCGTTTTCCACTGCTCCATCTACGTTAAGGCGACTGTAAGTGGTAACACGACGTCGATACAAAAATACATGACGTCTATAATCGTTTTCACGCACATTTGTTTCAATTGTAGTCCGCCTGAGTGCCGAACACAGTGCCGAAGACAAGGTGCTCTTGTGTACACGTTATCATATGTTAGGTGGCTACTGTCGATAGCAAGACCATTTTTACTGGAGCTCGACATTATATAGTTTCGTGCTCGAGTTTACGTGCTACTACTTGCCCTTGACAGTATCACCAATCGATGGATACTTCCGCGCGCCTGCTTCTCCTGCACGATGGCGTCCTACTTCAGGCCAAACCCGTATTTTAATGATAATAACTTAATTCAATAACCGTAAGTGTTGACTTCTTGTCATCTTATAGCACATATTAGCTCAACACTGGCGGGACCCAAACTTCACACACTTTTTTTTCTTCTCGTGCTAGAAATATAGTTTGATTTTTGGTTGTCTTACACAACGTATCCTTTTTGTTCGTTTTCGGGGTAGTGATCACACTAAAAATAGAAAACAAAACTTTAGATTTATAAATGAATTTCCGGTTCCGAACAGAAAAATATTTCTGGTTTAGGAAGTTGAGAGTGTCATGAGCACACAAAAACTGCGTGCTGATGGACGAAAGAAGTAAATTTCCATGCAAACATTGCGCATCTGCAATGCCGGAGTTCTGTAGATCATTGTTTTAAAGAGAGCATATTAAAATAATGTGGAAGTGCATTGTAACTTTTTTTTCAATCGAAAAAAAATAACTATGAATTTAGTTGAGCTTTATTGTTGTATACTGTTTTTTTATATGTTCTTTGTTCAAATCTGTTGATTAATTCGATGCAGTGCCTGACATATACAATGTTCGGAAACCTTGCCAGCTGACTTTGCATATTCTATCCTTTTTTTTAATTTTAGTATCTTAACAAGGGAACAAAACTAATGCGTTACATTACCAGAACAAATTGTTATTTTCTGACCTTTTTTAAACTACGTTTTCTTGCCAGTTAAAGCAAAATATTCATCTCGTAGAAGGGCATGGTATAAAGCCGCTGACGTATCTGTGGTAGGCACAACACGCTTCCACTTCGCGACTCTGCGGGTGAAAATAAGTTGGATGATGATGAACTAAAAAATATCGCCACAGAACTGAAAAAATAAGCATTTTTTTTAAATTACAATAAGTTATAAATAATTGTCGACGAGACATTTCAGCATTTTCAATAAAGCCTTGTGCAGAAGAACACCAAAAACGTCTTTGTAGCAGAGGGTAGTTTCGATCCACGGAAGACCTCTGGGTTCCGAGCCCAGCGCGTTTCCACAGCGCCACTCTCCTTTTTTTAATTTTTTTAGTAATGCGTTATAATTAGTACTCACATCACAGAGAAAAGCTGACGCTACCCGTCTGTGGAAAAAGCAGTGCAAAGGGACGCGCACCAAGTAGAATGGAGGGTAGTAGTGAAGGGCAAAAGCGAGAGGGGAACGACGTCACGGGATGGAAGTCAATGCGCGTGCGGGAAGCCGGTGAACAGCAAAAGCAGCGCCAGGCATCGGATGCCGCTCCTAAGCGTGCAAGACGAGACAGAGGAGCGAAAGCAGCGCCTAGCTCGGCTGGCCGAAATTCGGCGCAAGAAGCGGCAAGCCGACGCAAGTCTGCGTGCGACAAAGGTTTGGGCGAAGCGGGCTCGGCGAGCGTTGGGCGAGCCCGCTTCGCCGGCAAACCAATTAAAGGAAGATCCATTGGTGGATCCTTAGGGAATGTGTTAGCACGACCCTTGAGAAACGCCACACGTCCCCCTTTGGAAAACGCTAACGCTGGCAGCGTAACGAAGCCAAAGAAGCGGCGAAAAATAGAGGTAGCAAAAGAGAAACACAAAATAGAAAGCCAAAACAGAAAAGTGAAGGGGTCAGGGGTAGCGTTTCCAAAAGGGGGACGTGAGTGGAGTTTCACAAGGGTCATGCTAACGCATTTTCTTATAATCCACCAATGAATCTTTTTTAATGTTTTAATTTCTTCGGCGCCACTCTGCTCTCTTATTGAAATTAGGAACTTAGGTCACTCATAGGACCCCAGTGATGCGATAAAAACACACATCCATTATTTATGGTAGTGGTAAGTGTTAAAAACTCAGCATCGGCATGAGTGCATCAAAGGTGCCTGCACAATATGGAACAGGTTAGTGTGCTTTGAAGACGCTGTCTACTTGCTGCAAAAACAGACGAAAATTAGCATGCACTCCGTTTGCAATGGACCTTTTCCGAGAAGCGTTCTGCGCACGCGCGAGCGCCCGATGCCAACGGCGGAAGTTGGCACCAAAAATCGAGGAAATTCGGAAGGAGGCTGTAGATCAGCGAGTAGCAAACGTAATTGCAGCATACATATAATTGTGTTACGCAAAAAAGCGAAGCGGACGGAAAGAATAACACGACGTTTAAGTGGACGCCACGGATGCCCCACTTGGAAGGCGCGTTGGGCACGCCCCGCTGCTCAGAGAACGAAGAAACTGGTAGCGTAGGTCCCACTAACGATTGGTAGCGCAGGTAGGTCCTTCCTCGATTTTTAGTTCGTGCAGCCACCGCCTGGTGCCGTCGGTATGTGAAAAAGGTCCATTAGGTCCCGCATGTCCGCATCTCCATTTGAGTTTTCCAAACACTATTTAACCCAAGGAGTACGGGACACCACAATTTGTCTCCACAGTTAAGAATCGAATGGTAATGATTATTGTACGAATAAGTAATTCTTTATTTAGTGTCCACTCTAGCCCGTCCCAGAAGAAAACGGCGTCCCAACAAAAAAAGTAATACACAATATATAGTCTCTGCATTTTTGCGCAGCAAACAGTTGACAGACCTTCTCTGCCCTTCTACTGCAGCCGCACCTCGACCGGGAGGGTACTAATGTGTAAATTGAAGAATAGAAGTTTTCCGCATGGGGGAACACATCTTCCTGACTGGTGAAAGACCGTCACGCCCATTTTCCCGAAAAAAGGCGCTCATCTACAGGGTTGCTGTGCCACTCTGCTCTGATTTCGAGCGAAAACGGAGGATGCTGGGGAGAGAGATATTGATATAGAGCTTTTCCACAAGGGTGGCGCCATCTTGTATGTCGTCAGTTTCGCTATGGGCGAACACAAGGTTTTGCCATTACCACGTCAATAGAACACATTTAGGATATAGGACTTATCAAAGCTGAATGCTGGGCTAGTTGGTATAGGTCTTGGGTTGCCAAAGGCGTGGTAGCGCTTTTTAGACGAGGACAAAAGAAAGGAATATAGGATATAGGAGTAACCGTCACACATTCTCGTTTTGCGTTCCCTCTATTTTTTTAACTATTTACAGCTTGAAGTGTTTTATTATTTTTCGTCGCCCATATCGAATATGCCTACCACGTGGCTGGGGACGAGAGTAAACGAAAAAAAAACTCTATACTACCGGAAAGCACAGTGTAAACTTCAAGGCACCTATAATGGTGTTTGGAAGGTGCTTCATACCGAATACACTTTTTAAAAGCGCTATATGCTTTTTTTAATAATAGATGTAATGTCTTCGGTAAACGGTCCTGTGCACACACCAAATTTGTAAAAAAATAGAATTTTTGTTATTGCGTCTAGGAGCAGCCCTTTAAAAGTCATGCATTCATGCAATGCCTGAGAGTTCTGGACTGAAGGTTGAGCTGAGTTTATTTACTGGCTTTCCAACTCCAGCTCAGGGGAAAATGGTGGAGACGCTGATAAAAACCCCAAAGTGAAGGCCACATCATCGGAACAAAAGGCGAAATATGAGGCCGCAAGTAACATGAACCTGCCTAGCATATCGCACAAAGTGAAACATTTATATGAGCGGTTTGATTCCCCTGTAGTATTTTTGGCCTCACGTTAATTGTGATATCTGTGCCCTGAGTCGCCGCATAACTCCTAGTATCAAAGCCATTGTTCGATTAATAATAATAAGTATGTGGATTACGCTTTTAGCATGTTGAATATATTTACGCTGACTTGTGGAAACGTTTAAGTCTGTCAACCTCGTTGGTATATAAACAAAAGTGCACTCAGACATATCCAAATTTGAAAAAGAAAAACAAAATGCGTCATGGTAAATAAGGGGATAGAGACAAAACAGTCGGAATTTTATAAGCTTACTCAATCAAAAAGGAGAAGTAAACTACGGCATACAAACATTTGTTCTGAGAGGTGGGAAAGGAAGTGCGTTCTAGGAAACGCCTTTATGCCGCCATGATATATACGTTCTCTGGGTAAATCTTTTTTTCTTTATTCGGACATATTTTGTTGTGAGGATAGCGCTTGGCTGTTCACCGATTGATTGTCCCTATTTTTGGCGCGCTGTGGGGATAATTCTAGTACTTTCGATTCAGTTGACTTAATTCTCACTTGAGTATGACAAGTTGAATTTCGTATGTAAACACCGCATAAAAGCTATGCTATGGACCACCAAAAAGACAGCGTCAAGTTAGTCGTTTATAGGAGGGAAATCTCGTCTTTCGAGATTACAAATAATTCTGCTAAAAAGCTGTAAACAAAAAAAAGAATCATTTTTATTTATAAGACATGTCGTCCAATCGCGGGCTTATTGGAACGAAGCTGTCTTATTTGGCCATTTCGTTCTTACCGTTCGAGTGTAGCCGTTTCCTGTATTTATATTAAACAAACTAAACAAAATATCACCTGTGCGACAAGCGAATGCAAGAGGTGGATCAGTGGCGCCTTGCACGTGGTTCATCGATTTATTAACGGCATAGGAATGATACGTGTCCCATGTCCAACAGAATATTTTATTTATGCGCCTCCTGGATGTTAGTTGGAGTTATAGTTCCACCACGAATCTCGTTCGTTGACGGAAACCCTCTGACACTCGGGGGTTAAAAAATTTCACAACTCCAGCTCTGCTCAACAAGAAAGGAGCCATTCAGAGTGCACCGACTTTGGTGACTACAGCACAAAAAGGCGAACTGAAAATGTCTGGATTGCTATTCGATGACGTTTACTGAAATTGTACGCGAAAATTCTCAACTTATTTTTGTTTAAATCAAAATATATATCAACTCGTATAACGCCAGTCATCTAGGTTCAGAAAAATCATGAAAAATATGCCCAAAAATCTTATTCTTCGGAGGAAGACAGATCGTGGAACGGCACAGGGGCCTGTGCGGCTTGAATCCTTGCGCTGAATAAAGCATGGTCTTACAAACAAAGAAGACGAACGAGCCGCCAACTTCAGACCAGCAGTACCGAATAAAAAGAAAAAAAAAAGAAAGACGGTGTCAATAATTCAGAGTAATGGCCGGTCTCGCATCCTTCCGTGCTTCCCGATTAAAAGCGAGAAGAAAGTCCGAAGTTGTGCCTCTTGCATGAGGTTAACCTGCAGACTTAGTAGGTGACGCGGGCAAGAGTAACTGGACACCTCCCTCCCCGCCCCTTCCTCCTGGTTTGATTTATATGTTCCGTCAGAGATTAATGGTGCTGCTTCGCCGGAGACCTCAAAGCCACGGGGAAGACTGCTGGCGTGGCATCATGAATAAACCTTTCCTGTGGCGACCTGCCCGGCGTTAGGAAATCCGCCCCGCAGTACCGACTGGTCATGGGCGCCGCTATTGCGATGCAATATCGCCAATGGCTTGCCCTTCGGTGGCGAAACTGCTCGTTAGATTATTTTTATTCTTTCAGCTCGCAGTAATGGAAAGTTTGTCGCGCGCTCCGTGGCAACGAAGCCATCAACTCCCATACACTATGCTAATTAAAAACTTCGCAAAATAAAAAAAGCTTAAAAAAAGCTTTAGCGAACTGAGTTGTTTAGAACTTTTCTCCCGAAGGCAGATTTAGCGTCCCGGTGCCTCCCATGAACGAAAATAGAAAGTTTAGCATAGACACCTATTAGAAACCAGATGTTTCGGTGGCTCCCTCTTGTGGTTGTTATCTGTGACGTCATAAGAGGGATTATCGATTGCCAGTGACAGTTTCGATGGTATGTGTGAAAAGCGCGGTGGAAGCTTGTATTCATCGTGCCCTTAATTCAACATCGTCAAAGCTGGGGGTCTGACAATATTCCTGTTATTTACATGAATAAAAGTGGGATTTATGATACTCAAGACAACCTTAAAGGTGCTCTGAGTAGGTTTCTGAGATCGCCTAAATATGGCGATAAATCACTCTGCGAGCTCCAAGCATCCTAGAAATTCATAAATCATAACAATGCGTGCCCGATCTCCCCATCGAAAAAAGCAATCAAAGATCGAAATTATCTCCCGCGATTAGAGGTGCATTGTGCCGGCAGCCAGGACGGCATGTGCCTAAGGAAAATGCGACATTTCGTTGAGACTGCAAGCGCTGTTATTACAAAATGTGTATGCTTTTGTAGATGTAGAAGCACGTAAGCGTAGTCGAAAAATATTAATTCTTCGCAAAGAGGGAACATAATACTGCAATAATCGTCTCAGAAACAGCTAACTAAATTGTTGTTTAATATATATTTTTTTTTCATGGGCGTGATGTGTTTGGTCGTCAGCTTTCGAGCGCGCGCTCGCTAGGTTTAATCTTAGTCGAGGCTGCATGGGCAACGAGCCGCGCGCATTCGACATATCACTCCGCGGTTCCACCGGTCGGAAGCGCGAGGATACTTCACTTGCTATTAGGAAGTTTTAGTAGACCGTGTTTCCCCTCCGCTAACCCTCCGCTACGAAGAAACCGCCACTGCGCCTGCGCACCGATGGCCTTGGCTGTAGAGTTCCGGGTAGCGGAGGGGCATAGCGAAGGGGGAAACACGGTCCACTAAAACTCACTATTGACTGACAGTGGTAATGGTTTCGGAGCATGTTCCTCCCATCGCCGGAGATGAAATCGGTGTGTAGCGTTCTTTCTTTCTTTCCTTTTTTCTTTTACAAGGGAAATTGGCTGCGTATCGGGATTTAGGGATTTCTATGATGCTTAGAGTCAGCTGAGTGAGTTATCGCCATATTTAGGCAACCTCAGAAACGTGCTCAGGGCGACCAGAGAGCTGAGACTAGAAGCTCAGACTAGAAGCTCAGACTAGAGGCTCCGCCTTCAACGCGAGCTTTCTGCCCTGGCTAACACAAGTGGGAACGCGCAAGCACGCGCAACCGAAGCACTGCGGAAGCCCGCGAGCTCGGGCTGAAGGCGGAGCTTCTAGTCTCAGCCTAAGGGCGAACGGAGTATAGTAGGTGTTTGGTCAATTGTTGAAGGCCGACCGAAGCTTTTTGTCACGCATGTCGCCAATACCCGTGGACAACTTTCTGGTATTTTCCACGAGAGGATCTACGTGAGCACAGCTCTAATCGGTGTTCAAGCACGCGCGTTAGTACCTTTGACGGCATAGCGCAGGAGTGGCAAAAATGACATGGGGTTAGAGCCGCAGACAAAACTACACAAGTTCAGATAGCAGCAGGAAAAATAAGGTGTGTGTGTGAGTGGGGGGGGGGGGGGGGCTACATTCAACAAGAAACGATATGGAGCGAATTGTCATTTCGAAACGCGACAACTATACTTGTCGTCTGCAAGAAATAACACCAGACAGGAGAACATTCATTCAACCGCTAAGCAAAAAAAGAATGCATGGTTCGCTAGCCACCACTGGCCCTGACGACCGTTATACGTATACGGTTCGAAATTCTTTCTAGAACAATAATGGAAACAGGGTCACTAGACATATCTATGTGTCAAAAAGAAGATCAGCTGTATGTACGAAGTGTAGTACAAGGCTGCCGAAAATGTGTACCCTTTTAAAAAATTCTAGAACTATATATCGTCGTCTTGGGGAATCAGGAGGAAAAGGGACACTTACCAGGGAGCCGCGAGCCGCACTTGGACACGCAAGGAGTCGCATACGGCTCACGAGCCGCATTTAAGCAACCCCTGGCATAGCCACTTTGGGTTGTCCCCGAGTGTTGAACGGTATTGCTACCGGGAGCTCGAAGAATGCTTTCCGGCGCTCTCACGGAGCGTTACTATTCCCGGGGATGCTAGCGGTGGTGCTTCTAAAACTAGCTATTGTCTTTTGAAGCGGCAGCAAGGTAAGTCTAAGGAGCAGGGTGTCGAACCGAATCCGAAACGAAAACCGGAGCAAAACCGTTAATTCAGACGGAACCAGAACAAAACCGTAACCGAAATCAAGCATTTAACATTGGGCAGTTTTAGAACAGCGTATGCTAAAGCTTTGTTTATGCAAATAATATCGTCGTCACCACTGCACATGCGTCGAACGCTAACAACGGTTTGCACTTTGCGTGCGCTTTTTTTCGAAAATTGCGTGCGCACGCAAAGAGACTTTGCGCTCCTCCAAGGGAAATTCGTGACGCGCGAAAAGTTGGCTAAAGCCAAGACGAGCGCAGTTTGAAAATGGCGGCTTTCAGGACCGCGTCTGCGTGCTGCGGCGGTTGCCGCCGCTTGGGCGGTCGTCGTGAGAGCAGCGTCAGAGGCATCCTCACGACTGCGATTTTTAATACACAACGGTATTGTACTCCTACGGGAGGTACACTTCATAAACGGTTTGGAAGACCCAGCAAGATAGGCAACGATCGCCGGAAACTTGCGGCTTTCGACGCGCGAACATTTCTTGGAGAAGGTGCGGTGTGCGTAGGTCAGCACTCGAGATCTCTCTTGCCGAGGTGGCGCAAGTGGACACGTCCGGTCGACGGCTTGCGTCGTATTTTCATATTTGAACAGATCTAAAATGATACCCTGGAAGTTACAGTATTTCGTTCGTAAAATAAAAATTGTTACTGTATCTTGTAACTGTGGTTTCGTATTCTCCCTTGTTTTTCTTTATAATTGACTAATAAAAAAATAATTGATTCAATTGGAATCATTCTTATTTATATTTAATTGGTTTAAACCTGTTATAGCGTTGGGTGGTGCAGGCAGGGAGACAATTTATTTTTATTTATTTTCGCTCTCACTTAAAATTTGTAATTTGTATCTTGGTGGCGTTGAAATTGCGAGACGCTTGGGGCTTTGCGTCGCAACGGAGAAACGCTAATATAAAACTCCTTACATAGCGTGCGTTAACGCAAGCCCTAAATGTAACGTTAGCGTGTGCTAAAATTGCGCACGCTATTCTAAAACTCCCTATTGAACCGGTTCATTGGACAAGGGGTCGGCGTAATAAAATGTGAGCCGCGCCTTCTAGCAGATGGCGGCTCGAAGTCAACTAAATATTAGCGACGGTGGCCTAAGCGGCACAGTTTTAACTAAATAAACGGCGGCGACGTGAACGCAGCTCAATAATACTGAAACAAACAAAAATATTTTACGTGGGAAGCACGATTTGGTGTCGGCAAGTTGACGTGATGCATGGCGTACACTTCTATGCTTTGTTCCACTTTACGATCGACCGCAGAGAAGGCCATCGGAACCAATCAATAACTCGGAGGGCGTCACGTGCCCTTGCGGTTGGGGGGTGCGACGCAACGTTACTAGATCACATTTCTGTTGTCACACTCCGGCGTGGCGTGTGTATCCTTTCCGTGGCGCGCCACGAGGGGCGCGCGTGACGGAGTTTGCCCGCGGTTTGCTCTTGCCCGCCCGATCGTCCAGCCCGACTCGCCGGACGCTGTTTGCACGTTTCCGCCAAATGTGACTAAGTCTGTGCTCATTCTCATCGAGAATGTTTGGAGTGTGATGATGTGCCATGCCAGTGTTGTTATAAAAAATGCCGTGTTGCTTTGTACCAGTATGCAAAAGCGGTTAGGATTCCACAGGATCTGTTCTGCGGTCCAAAAGAGGCATTTTTTGGACCACCGAACGACCCTGAAGACCTTCAGAACTGGCAGCATGAAATTCCAAGAGGGTACAAGAAGTTTTCAAGCTCTCCTTCGGTTTGTGATCTGTATTTACGTTTACGAAGAATTTCGTGCACAGCTTTCGTGGTGACATGGTCGTGATCCCACAGGACAAGTGGGCCCTGGAAGACGACGCCGAGCCTGGTTTGCTTCCAAATTGCCCGAAGTACTTGTCAAAGCCGATACGGAAACATAAGCCACCTACTGAGCGACCGCCCCCACAAACAAATGAGCGGAAGGGACAAGGGAAATCTAACCAAGCAGACACACGCCCCAACCTCGACGATTTTGACGGAAGAAGCTGTTCCGCGGATGGCAGCTTTTTTCCCGTGGCTCAAGCGGGCCAATGGATACAAGGTTGGCCTACAGAAGTTATTGATGCCACATTCGTCCTGTACAGACTCGAAATGAGAAATGCTGTTCCTCGAGTCAAGAAGGCTGTGACAATCTCAAGCAGCCTTTGTCTGTCGGTGCTAGGTGTGGGACTGTGCTTTCAAGCGTGTACGTCAGGGACTTGACTGTGGAGGTAAAGTCAATTGATGACCTAAAATGTTTTCCTGTGTGAATAGAAAAGCTGAAACTTTGCGAGGGTTGTCCCCTGGAGCACCGAGCGGCCGTGCATCGAGTGTCCGTGCCCACGGGAAGAGGCGATGAGCTTCAGAGAAGCCAAACGGAAACCGGACAAACGGGCAAACCGCTACACGCGCGCCACACGGTGAGCGGAAACTGAAAGGAACCACATCTAGCGGCGGTTCGCGGCGCAATTGGACGACAGGAAAGTTATCTAGTTAAGTTGGTGCGACGTGCATAAAAACAAAATGCCGACAGCTGTCGGCGTGTTTGTTCCGCTGTGGCAAAATCTGGAAGCGCCAAGAGGCGAAGCCGTAACCGACTCTGTGGCGCCGGTTGCCAGGGCGCCAATCGCCCAGAGCTGCTCACAGCCCTAAAAAGTACTTCAAGAATTTTTTTTTGTGTGTGTTTTTAAGAGCAGCATGTTGCCCGGTACCAGGAGTACGTTTTATCTCCTCTTTTGTTTTGATCTTGTTTAGACTGTACTGCACTGTCTTTCCCCTCTTGAACTCATTCGTTCGTGCGGGTGGGTAGTTTGCGAGAATGGTGCTAGACACCGTCACAGTGTCAGTGTGCGTGCCGGCTAATGGACTTCACATGTGAGTGCTCCACTTTAATACTCTTTCTGGGCGCCTGTATGACCACTTAATTTCCGCGGTGTTTGCAATAAAAATTCAAGACTGCAAAACGAAATTAAATATGTCTTTGTTTTGCTGTCCTTCTTTCCGCAGCACTGTATCTGATGACCCTTTTTAATGCAGATAACGCCCTGTTGAACACACTTGATCTTCATAGCGACTTGGAACCGTGGACTCTTCTTTGTTAAGAACCGGTTTGAACCGGTTCGCGCTTGGTGTAATTGGTAACGGAACCGTTATTTCGAATTTATCACTGAGCCGGAATCGAACCGTAACAAAATTCAAATCTACTGAACCTAAACTCGAACCGTTCCGGCGGGAAATAGGAACGGACGCCGCGCTCGTCTTCAGATCGGAGCCTCCCAAAATTTATGACTGCAGAGCTTCCGTCGACTGGTCGACTTCAGAGCACGATGCAGCAGAACTGAGGTCTGCCATGCTCACACGCGCTGCTGTTCCTCCGCATGAATCATTGCTGCAAAGCGCGGCATTACGCTGTCTTGAGGTCAGAAGTCTCACGGCGAGGGAACGAAATAAAGACTCATGGAACGCACCAGCCGGAGATACGTTACTGATGACGCAGTAATAGGGAGATGCTGGTCGATGTAGGGAAGCAGCGGACTTCTAATGTGTTAAGTTCGAAACTTTCAGCACGGTCCCGGATTTGAGACATTAGCATTGTAATATATTTATTTAATTTTCTTAAGACCCCAATAAAATTAGTTCATCTCACTTCTGTGGCATTACATCTTTCATGGAGACATCTCCAAAACGTTCAAGTTTCTTCACACCAATGTAAACTCCGTTTGTGTTTGTGGCGACTTCTGCTCTTGTCCCAGAATATAATTAAAAAAAAACGATTTGTCATCAGAACAGGGCTACAAGCCTAGAGTTTCAATACAATTTTTTATAGTCTGCCCCACCCGCAAAAAAAAAAGGCCTCACAATTTCATTTTTGAAATAGGCGTTTCCAGCCAACGAACATGAGATATTAATTTCGCGTCGTTAACAATAAAATCGTTCTACAGCAACCTTCACTGTTCACCTTGAAGTATTATGGGTCTGTCGTCTATTGATACACCCGATCAATATTTATGCAAGGGTAGAGAGCCCGCTCAGGACTGCCTCGGGTTTTATACAAAAATAATTGAAGTGCTCTATTTTAACAATTTGGAAATTTAAAACAGTGCAAAGTACGAGGGACCAGATGAATAAACACAGACACTGCGCTGCAATATGTCATACCAACTCGCCCAAGCGTCAACCAGGGTTGTAAAAGTTACTTCGAACATGTACCTAAGATACAGTTACAGTTAATCATACAAAAATATACCTAGGTACTCGCTTAAAAATGCACCTAGGTACAGGTACAGTTACTTCAAAGATGCTTCATTTATTTATTTTCCCCAAATTTGTCCAAATATATTGGAAGTGAAGCTTTTATACTAAGGACACGCACAAAAACGAGTTCGAGAAATGTGCTTTATTGGTGTCAATGCGAGAAATAGGAAATCCTCATTCACATGAGTCGGTACCGACGTCGACGTGTCCAGAAGACGTCGACCGCATGAAGAAACGCATGAGTCGAGTGCATGTGCACCTAACATTCACGACGACGAATGAAAAGCTTCATGATTCCTGATTTTTTTTTCTTTTGTTGGTCGGAAGAAAGTTTTTTTTCTTTCGGACCTTTTGAGTTTTGATAACTGCAAAATCTTAGTTCGATATATTGAGTGGAAACTGTATTATTTACGCGATGTTACATTTGCTTTACGATTGAAATTATAATTGATTTTCAATTATATTTTATATTTTTATTTATGGCAGAAGAGAGCCACCACCAGGGCAAGATACAGACGACAGAAACTGCGCACATCTTTCAAATTATCTCCTTCCTTGTATAGCTGTCAGAGGAGCTTCAAACATGCAATGAAGTCAATTTCGGTTTGAGAAGATGGAAGTCGGTCGCTATTTTCCCTAAACGGAGTTCTGAACCGATTCGATAAATTGGTGTCGCTAGAACGGCATCGCTAACGTGTCGTTCGATGAAACATCATGGGCGGCGCTTCGTTCGTTAAAACGTCGTTCGCTAAAACGTCTAAAACACAATTAGATTTAAGTCATTAGAGTTCTCATCCCAGTGCTGGGATAATGTAAATCCTAAAAATCGCGCACAAGAATAAGCCAGCATAAGTACCGAACATGCCGATAAACCTGAGTTTAATCCATCAATGTACCAACATACATTGTTTATGAGGAAGAAAAGCGTAATTATGTATAATCTGCACGGGTGCCTGTACACGTTCCTCAAAAACAGAACCTCGTTCCCGTTACAGCCCGTTACGGTCTGTTTTCGTTACATTCTCACGCGAACGCGAAGACAATGCAATATATGTCCAGATACGTTTTGAAGAGCCTTACTCTAAATGTATATTATACTCTGATGTTGCTTACTGCAAAATGACGTCGCAGTTTTGTTAGTTCCCAACCATGGTCTTCTTTGCGCTTTTCTACTTACAGCCCTTCCGGCCGTGCTCACCAAACCCATTTAATCTCAAAAATTAACTTGGGATTGTCCCAAACTAGAAAAAAAAATTAGCGTCCTGACTTAATTAATTATTGAATAAGATGACTCAAAAACGCTTAGTGTACTGGCATGGGGCCTTTCGTTAATGCACTCATCACCCGGCCGCATTAGACGGGACGTCCACAAGCCAGTAATAAAGCAAAGCTGCGATGCCGCATCCACCACAGCGTAACCGAGGCCCACATCCGCAACTCCGATAACAAATCTTAGAGGGACAGGGGGGACACGGCGTGAACATGCATCGTCGCACCAGCTCCGGCGAGGCTCATGATTCCTCAGGGCTGTGTGTTTGTTTCGCAGCCTGTCGGCCTGTCAAGCGGGAAGAGCGTCGGCGGGAAGGCTGGTTGCCGCTCGCACCCGCTGAACTCGGCTATTGCCTCCGCTGCTGCTGCCGACGACGGCCCAGCCGTCCTTTTCATATTTCCGGCCGCCTATCTCCCGTACTTCGGAAGCTTTCAAAGCGACGCCCTTCGTAGATGTCGAGAGGCGGTCGTGACGTAGTGAGGCGAAAACTTGGGGGAGGTCGAGGGAGCAGGAACCTACTCAGCCAGTGTTCCACTCCCCCGAATCTTTCCTTCGTCCGCGTCTTGGGTGTCTTCTCTATCGCTGTCCCTTCTAGGAACTTCTAGCCTCGTCTGTGCGGTCGATAAAGGAGGGGGATTGTGCCTGGACATTCTCTTCCAGGCGGCCTGGTGTTTTCTTGGATATGGTTCCGGTAATGCGAGTCTATCGATGCTGCTGCGCTCCTCCAATCAGATGCTTTTCCTGGCTGCCTCTTTTTTCAAATTTTTGCTGTGAGTCGATAGATGCGTTAGACTTGTTTTTTTTTGTGTTTTTTTCGTGTTGGCTACGCCTCTCATGGGGATGGTGTTTGTTGAGATGGCGGCCTTGTCCAATGAATTCTCTGGATGTAAGCAAGCGTAGCATTCTGTTTCCCTTTCGAATTTTGCTGTTTCCCGTGTCTGGTACATTAGAGGTGCGCACAGACAGTAAGCAAACCGGACGACATAGTAGGCAATAGTTTTCAGACGAGAAGTAGTCGTCTATAGATTACTTTCAGGACAAACCAAAAGCAGTAGTCTAGATAATTTGGCACAAACCACTAATCACAATCCCAATGCACATATACGTAATATCTTCTCCTGTGTAGGAAATACGACCTCCTTATCACTTCAGACATATTAAGAAATATTGAGATGGTATAGGCACGACTAAATGCGTCGCTACGCGATTGGTTCCTTATCATTTCTTGTTTGCCGACTGTGCGATCTGATTGGCCGACTAGTCACAGGATCATCAAAGATGGACTCATGCTTCGGACGCCAAACCAAGATAGTGGTCCTGCATGCCGAATAGAGAATGATCAGATTGCCTCGCTCTTCGAGACACGGGTCTCTGCGCTCGCACTCTGTCCACAGCGCCTGTGAACCATCGCACTTTCTGATAAACAGCTGAGTTGGTGTGTAGTTCTCGCGCTAAAATCGGTGACAAATTAAGCATCGAGAAGCAGCTCCGCCTCCAGTACGTGTTCGTTGACTTCCAGCGTTGCCTTCCATCGGATAGCAGAAAGCTGGCGCTGGAGGCGGATAATCTAGCGCATTCTTAACTTGCAACTGACTGTAGGTGACTATAATTCATCCTCATCCCATGGTGAAGGCGATAGTTATTGTATGTTATCGTGTAGGAACTTTGGGAAAGGCTCGGCCCATAAGAAACATCGATCTGCTATAATGCCTAATGTGTACGATCGCTTGATTGGGCATTAGTTTAATTTTCCGATTTTGTGGACAACATCGGAAGATTGTGGACGCCAATGAGGATGTGATTCACCGAAATGAAAAAGACGAACACGTAAACCTAATTACATATCAAAATTCAAACTGAAATTTGAAAAATTTCATATTTAAATAAAACAACTGTAGGAGAAGTCGCAAATTGTAAGAACACGCCTACATATAATTGTTAACAAAAAGAAGAAGCATACGTGCTTTCAAACATTATACCACATAAAATATATATATAAGGGCATTTGGATTTCATAAACCTGGCAAGTACATGCCGTTATATTGTTTTGTGTTTGCAACCTCAAAACAACAAAAAAAAATGTATCCTTGATTCAAGCCAATAGCATAATTCCTTTTCTCGTTTTTTCGCCCCTAAACACAAAGGTACAAACTATAAATCAGCCAAAGTTAAGTTGATCTATGAAGCAGGAGGCTGTAGCAAGCTGAGTTCGTTAAAAGCAAATACATACTCGTTTTTTTAAAGTGGTATTTATAGGACACACTAACCTCAGGACCCGCGTAAGCACGAAATGTGTAGGTCGGTGAGTCCGCAACCGCTAAACGATCTTCAAAAACCAGCAGCCGGTGCCACGAATCGAACCCTGGTCAACCAGCGAGGAAGCCCAGTGCGCTGTTGACTAAGCTGCGGACTTCTTTTTTTATTTTTTTTTCAATTGTCTGAGCTACGGACCCAGTGCGCAGGAGCTGGAGGAACAGAAGCAGGTGGTTTGTGGAAGCGCGCTGTGCGGAGAGGCGTGGAAACGGCAAGAAAGAGGAGCAGAAGCAGGTGGTGTGCAAAGAGCGCGCGGAAGGAAGAGAAGTGGAAAGGGCAGAAAACCGCGCTTCCCCTCTCTTGGTGACCAAGAAAATTCAGCGCAAAGGCTTTGCATCCGCGTGGTGCTGAAGTGAAGCGCGCGCTGCAAAACAAAGAGACTATGGTGCGACGTAATCTGTTTCCATACACAACCGTGCCCTAGGACCACCTGAACTAAGAGTACCACCCACCCCAAGCACTGGAATACTATGAGTCATTCTGCCCAAGGCATCACTTGAAGTAAGAGCATCACCCACTCAATAAAGCCACCGCATCTAAACACGATTGGCAGAATGACCAAACATGCAGCCAATTTTTATTCAAAGCATGCTGCAAGCTGGGAATCGAATATGATCGGTGTGTCGAACGTAATGCTCATGGTTGTCTAAAGTATATTTCTCGACACGACGAAGTGTATAATTCGAAGTCGCGAATTATACAGAACTGAGCATAATTTTATTCGCATTTATTCGCTTGCATTTCACACTTAACCAGTTTAGTGCAAAACAGCAAGTTGCCCAAGTATAGGTGCCCAAGTAGGTACTTCATATTAATGCATTCCAGGACTCTACTTGTTTTTACGACAGCCTTACCTCTGTGAGAGAAAAAGAAAACGAGAAGAAAAACAAACGGGTATCATGTCTTGCTTCCAAACTTAAGAATCATATTCCTCATAAGGTTTTGGTTTTCTCTTTTTCTTTTTTTCTCGTAAGGTTTTGTTTTTCTTCGAGCCGATATTTGAAATTCTAAAATGTTGGCAACAAAAAGAAAATTGAAAATAACACATGCGAAAAGTGTGCTAAGTATTGTCCAAAGAAACTTGTCCTAAAGTACATTGCTCAGTGGCTTTATAGTCACTGAGATGAGCGCAACGTCAAGTGGCAGTAAATACAAATTCTGAGTTTCTTTCTATTTCTCGTGTCCACTGTTATCTAGCTGTTCTCTGAAATTTTGACGATCCTAATGAACGCGTGCTGAAAAGCTCACTATTTCCACTTTCATACTCTGTTCACCCTCCAAGTTGACAGTGCGGTGGAAGCTACGTGCTCGTTGGACAAGTCATACGCCCATCTCCTCCGCGACGTGACCATGCTCCTGCCTCATGCCGATGCGTAGAGAGAACGGTGTTAGGTGGTGAAAGGGAGGACGTTAATTGGTGGTGCGAGCGCGTAGCACCCACCGAACTGTCAGCTTAGGGGGAACGGGGTATATAGGAAGAATGGGGGAGACACAAAAGCAAAACAAAACATGGCAGTTCGCACGGTTGGCAACCCTCTACGCGGGAAGATTGGAAACAGGAAAACAAAAAGGTAGAAAGAAAGAGGAGATGAAGGCCAGCACGAGGGCCATGGGGAATTCAGTTCTTCCCTACGGCACGGGTATGCAAATGATATGACGTTGTAGGGTTCCGCGATACAGACTTTGGCCTGGAGATACACTGGCCCGCTGAGAGGCCCAGATGGCCCTGCCCGAAATGAGCCTTGTCTGTACTTCTGTCCGCCTCCTTTTGGGGTGGAAGCAATCTGCTTTCTCGTGCCTTTTAAGTGCTTCCGCGGAAGATAAAATAGTATATGGCTCTTTTCGCGCACGCGTGCCTGTACAAACGAGGAAGACGGTGCGTTTATTTCAATTTTTTTGCTGTTTTTACTTTGCAGAGTTAAGAAACTTAAATTATTTGCTGCAAAGTAGGAGGAATAGTGACTCGGAACTGCGTTTATTTTGTCAATTGCGTATTTCTTAGGCAAACGTAGACCCCTGGGACCCGTTAGGTTTTAATGTTTCAATGAAGAAGTGAATTTTGTTTTCTCGTGTTGCTTTTGTTTATTTTTCGTTGCCTTGTAGAGGTTCAACCCTGCCGGTTTTATGTAGGGTATTTCTCTCTGTTTTTTTTTGCGTTACGTCATTTATTAAGAAAAAACGTTCAGGCAGCTAGCTACAGCGTAGGAAACGAGAATGGTTTCAAGAAATTCTTTGTTGTTGTTGTTTTCTTTTCGCGAAGATTGCGTGTTTCCACACGCTCGTTTTTTAAAACTAAAAGAAGCAACTTTAACAGCTTAACACATCACTTCGTAATTGTGTCAAGTCGTGCAAATATTATTTAGGTATTTTCAAGGAGCTTATGTTCCTTGACTTTAATGTTGGTCATTGAGCGTTCGTAACGGCATCACAAAAAATAATCATACAGGGTGGAATAACGATCAAGTTGTTACAACCCGTTTACGCTGAGGTAATATGTTCGCTCGCTGGAGAACAGTATTTTGCCTCGCACCTTTAATGTATTCAATCTCGTTTTAATTATTATATTCTTCTACTGGCTCACTGGAGAACAGTTTTCTTGGTTCACGCCTTTAACGTATTCTATCGCGTTTTACTCATTATATTTATCTTCTATAAATATTTGTTGATACAAATAGTTTGATTTCCTCTGCGGGTAAGGCAAGAATTGTAAAAATAAAACACGACGGCTTTGACGAACCATCTCTGTCGTAGCAGTGTATTGTCATGGAACACATATAATTTTCTAACTATAGATAAATATTAAAATTTAAGTGTGCGATCAATCATTTTCACGATATCAGAATACACCGAGATAAACGTTAAAAATCTTAAAACCATACACTAGATCAGTGGTTCTCAAAGGTCCGCGGACCCTTTGGGTCCGTGAAAGCATTCTAGGGGTTCGCAAAACCCTCCCTCATACATAAGTCAAGCCAGGCAAGAGAAGTTGTCTTTTTTCAGATTAAAAAGAAACGTCCCAACTCGTTGGTAAGCTTTATCGTGTGTGTGTCGATGAGAGAAGTCAGCTTTACACTATTTTATTTTATTTATTTTCAGAATACTGCCAATCCCCATTGGGAGATTATAGCAGGTATGGTACAAATGAAAACAACACACAAAATTTTTGAGGCGCGCGAAAAACAGTAATTTTTAGAAATCGTCACTGTCTTTCATATTGAAACAACAAAACAGAACATAACAGAAAGAACTAACTCATGAATTTGCTAAGAAGGTCTTGTTCAAGAGCTTGAATGAACGCATCCACATTTGTGTAGTTAAAAAATAGCGGATCAAGGCTGTTCCAATCTCTTACAGCTGAAGGAAAGAAAGAGTACCTAAAAGTATGATTATTGAAAAAGTATTAAGTTAAAGGGACACTCAAGTGGTTTTTGAGTTCGTGTTTTGATGATGACAGCTGAATTTAGACGCCCTAAGTATCCCTAAAAACCAAAAAGTATAGTCATACGGTGATTATTTCTTTAATAAAAATGTAATTGAAGGCCGCCAAACCTCGGATCCACCCGAAAACGAAACCACTCTCATTGGTCCTCGCACGCTTATCAAAAGGATCTCGGGCCAATGGCGTTGGACGACGTTCCGTCGCGCAGTGATCCCGAGGTAGCCGCATCGGCCGAACGGCCGAACCGGCCGAACCTCTTTGTCATTCGAGCTTCGATCATGGCGGAGTTCTCTACGCTCGAGGACCTGACGCCGTTAGAGGTTGAAATTCTTCGGCGGACAGCCGACCTGGGGATGATTTCCTATGACGCCACTCCGCCGTGCGATGTGGACGATAGCAGCGCTTCGGAGTCATGTTCGGGTTCCGAGGACGACGAAACGCAGACCTTTTCGGGCGTTCTTCGATTTGCGGTTTGGGCAAGTCCTAACCAAACCAACGTTTGACATCGCAGCGTTACCTCTGGAACGTGATGTCAAGCGATGTCGCCACGCTGACTTTCGCCTCGGGAGGACGGAGGGAAGGCTGGTTCAGACATGTGCAACGAGCGCGTATTTACGACTGCGTCCGTTGCAACCGGAGCAACCGGAACGACCGCTCAGCGCCGCGCGTACACACACCTGCAACCACTACAACAAGCGCAGCGGGTCGTCATCTGTTTCAGCGGCCCCTCTTAAATGGGACGAACTGTTACTCAATGCCGTAACAGAATATAGACAGACAGTTTTCTATAGCCAAAAGCTTTATTATTATTTTTTCTTGATAGGCTTGCAGGCTACAGTGGATGAAAAAAAAATAAAAAGATGCAGTACGCCGTCTTGGACGATCACGACTCTAATACACGACATTACCATAGTACAAATATCGCCACACGCCTTTTCTACGATTATAAAAGACAATGTAATCTTAGCAGCGATATAGCAACGTAGAAATATGATTTCGTGATGAGATAGACGTTGCGAGCGTTCAGGATTGCTAACACTAATCACTTTTCTCCGGTGATGAAAACGCGTGAAAATTCGCATCCTTTATACGGTACGCGCCAGTAATACCTTGAACTTGAGCACACGCATGAAATGCGCCAAATAAAAAATCCGGGCGATGTTCGAAGACACAAATGCTTAGAAAGCACCACTGTAGTCGAAGTAAACAAACACGACGGCACGGGCGTTTCTGCTGTCTTGAGAGTGCCGCCACGACATCGCCGCACGAGTGGGTGGATCTTCCCTTCTAGTACGTGCTGGGTTATCATAGCGACACACGACGAAAATTCACAGTCAAGGATAGCGCTTTTACGCGGAACGATGAGCTTCCACCACGCCGACCACGCCAACGATCACCACCGACGCCATGTTCGCAGAGAAGAAGCCGGCCCACGACCGGCATGCAACGCGCGCCACCAGTTCTCCTCGACCTGTGATTAGTCTGCCGCTGCGGTTGTTTCCAACGCAGCGGGGAAAGAAAGGCCGCCAAAATTTTCAAACATACGATAATTTCATTGGTCCTCGCAAGTACAGAAAAGAGTCCGCACGTATTTTATTCCTGCGTGATTAATAGGCGGTTCTGCCTTCTAAAACTGAAGATACTCATTCACTGACACTTCCTTAACGCCATCGCTCAAAAAGTAGCTTCCCAAAAACCGCTTGAGTCCCCCTTTAATGTATTGCAGTGTTTATGTCTTCTTGTTCTTGCCTGGGAAAAATGCACGTACTTGTTCTTGTCTATTTTAAAGGCGTCGTTTAAAAGGAGATACAAAAATTTGAGTCTTCCTAATCTTGCGCGATCAGCAATGGTCAGTAGGCTGGATCTTTTCAGCAATTCTGTAGGGGAATCAAAGCGACGATACTTGTGGTGAACAAATATTATCGGTTTCCTCTGAACACTTTCGAGGATGTTGACATTGGTTTGTGTATGCAGGAACCAGGCAATGAGTGCATATTCTAATACCGGGCGAACGAGTGTGGTGTATGCGAACAACTTGGTTTCACGACTAGAGTGTTTTAACGTTCTTTTTAGAAAAAAATAATTTGACGAGCGCTTTAGTAGATACGTATCTGACATGCGCATTCCAGTTTAAATTAGACGTTAACACGACACCTAGGTATTTGTATTCAGTGACTCTGCGCAAAATTTTACCGTCTAAGCTGTAAGAAAATTCAAGATTATTATTATTTATTTATATCTATTTATTAAATCATAATCCTAATTAAACTATACTTCTCCCTTCCCCTCACCACGAACGTGGTCCTCCACCATCTCCGCGGATCTACAAGGGATCCGCGAAACGTCAATGGTTGAGAACCACTGCACTAGATGAACGCAGCAAGGTAATGCAACAGATGAATAAAATACAATGAATGAATACATACCTTTTTTCTTTTTAAGGAAGAATGGCAACAAAGGCAAAGGTATGCAACTCCCAACCCTAAGTTGGCAGTTTGTAACACTTAATAGTTGGTGAATATACTGCACACTAATTTCATTACACAACCACCTCGGAACAAGATTACTATCATAAAAGACAAGTAAAAGGGCGCCACAACAATATTGTAACTTATAAATCAGATAAAAAAATACATTTTGAGAAACAGAGAAAAATAAATGGCATACACAAGGAAAATAACTGTTGAGGCATCATATATTCCAAGTTTGGACTTACGTTTACCTGATGAGTAAACATATGGAGTGTGAATGCAATGACCAAGCATGTCAGTCTGCGTGACCTAAATAAGTTTAGACGTTTTAGTATTCGGTAGTAGTACACATTTTCTTTTCAGTGTTCAATTTACCCGTTGATACTACCTATGACCAGAGTTACGAATTTGTGGTGCTACAAGATGTTGCCGCGAACTGAACAATTTAATTTAAGAATAAGTTTTTTTTTCGTTCTGAATTAAGTCTTATGAAGAACCCATAATCGTAGACTCTATGAAAACTCAGTACATGATCAAGTTTGGATAGCCTTTCACACATTTTCGGCAACAGTTACTGTCCCGCGCGCGTGCTGATGTCGGGCGAACGTTTCACAGATTTGTTTTCTTATAGTTTATAGCCCCTCCCAATCTAAACTTCCTGCTCTTCGGATCCGTTCCCTCTATCGGTCGCAAATTATTTTTTAGCAAAATCTTTCAAACAAACGCACGGAAAACCAAAGTACTTACCCGGAAGTGTTTTACAGGAGCCAATACGCAAAATAAAGACGCGAGCAAAAATAAAAAAAAGAGCGCAACTTTATATTAGTTCAGAGAGCAGGGAAATATTTTCTCGGAGTAGTCTGTTTAAAGAGGCGCCCACCCAATCGCGGCTGAGCCTTTCTGAAATTTTAGTTATTTCTCGATCCCCACTTGATCGATCCTTCCACCCACTGCACGAGCAAAACACTTTAATATACCCTCACATACTCTTTTAGTTCTTTCGTTTTTTAACTGTCACTAACTTCGCGAGTTTAAAGCTGGCACAAATGTCGAGCTTCAATCTTAGGAAAATAAGGTGGATGGGAAGGACTTGCGCGTGACCTTGCAAAGGTGTGTTGTTTTTTTCTCTCGCAACTCTCTCAACGTTAGTGTCAGGCTCCAACCACTTCCGCGGCAATCGATAATGGCGGTTCGCACCCGCAGCGAGAAGAACGCTCCAACAACAATATTATTTGAGCCTCCTATTTCTACGCCGCTAAACGCCGCAACAAAATACAAATTACGTCAAATTGCATTCCTTGGGGTACAACTGGCGCGTGAACCCCCAAGGAATGTGTCAAGGCACTAGCTCAGACTCTTGCATCTTAAATTTTGACTCTAGATTGCTTTTTCTTTTCCTGACAAGTTGATCGATCGTGCATTTTGAGGGGTTTCATCACACTTAACGTATGGCCGACTTGGAATATTTCGTAGTGGCGGAGGAGGAAAGGGTGGGGGTTATACCAGCCTGTTATCAAGAGAACGTAAGGGCGCAAGTGAGCTGGTGCATACAGAAAATTTTAAAGCAACCCGAGACTGAGGAATATGAAAGTTGACACGAAGAGAAGAAAAACGAATGCCTGTTTAAACTATTATCAACCATTATCTATTATCAATCAGAACTATTATTTCTGAATAGTTGCGAATTGTTATTTTATATTTTTTCTCGTTATTTTTAAATGATCGTAGCAATCGAGTTCCACTAAATAATTTATTAATTTTTACTGCTATCTCAGGTTTTGTTTGGAAATGTTATCGTTATCCCGACTTGTATGTTACAGTTGTGTTCTACCAAATGCCCGTACGCCTACCTAATTATTGATGTAAGGCGTGTTTCAGAGTAAGTTTGTTAAGAAGACATGCTAGTTTTCCAGCTGGCAGACGCTGCGCGGAAGCACATCTGAAATCCCATATAGTATTGAACATATTTAGACACCAACTTAATTAATACATTCGGGACGCTAGTTCGCAATTCGATTTTTTAGCTACGTTTTAAGGGAGTAATCTGCACTCTGTACGTTTTCTTCCGTGTCGTAAAGACGCGGCTATGTATTGTATCCTCTGCATCCTGTATGACTAGAGGCTGAATGAATTTCAAAGTTTTAAGCAGTGCTCCCGAGTTAATTTATTATGGCTGGTTTTTCGGGCTGTGCAAATAAAATTGACGACAAGACACACCGCACGGACACACACACGCGCGCGCAAGTATATATATCGGGTGACCGAAGCCATCAGACTCGATCTAAAATGGACCGTAAAAATCGACGCCTGCACGTAGCAATCTAAACTTTTCGTCACAGTTCGGTTTTTCTTGTAAAATTACAAAGCGTAGCTCTCTTTCTGTAAAAAATAGGTCCATGAAACTTGCCAGGGTCTACGGCGGGCGGCGACGCAGACGACCAAGTCGAGGTACGGGGTGTGTTTTAGTTCGTATTGATAGATATATGGTGACCCAAGTCACCAAATATATATATATATATATATATATATATATATATATGTATATGTGTGTGTGTGTGTGCAGATATAAAGATATAAACAGATGCAGGTATGCCATAAATACAAAAAGAAAAGACGCACGTCTGCAGGCATGAGCGCAGTCACATCCACACAAAATCAGACATTAATGCAAAGAAAATATAGGGTGTATTTATGAAATTTGCTCATATGAAAAGGCTAGCCAGATGAATTCTGCAATCACACACTGCATTACGTGTCACAGGATTAAGGATGATTAGCTTACATGATTGACCGACGTGTAAGTACTTCTGCACGTTGCGCTCAATCTTATTATAGTATTATCTCTCGGCTAAATGATCAATGCACATAACGTGGAAACAAGGTGGACAAGAAATAAACTAGGCCGGCTTGATTTTAAATTGAATATTTTGGTAGCGGACAATTGACATTTAGAAGGTCGCGTGGCCATATCTAGTCCGCCTTGGTTTGCTCACAAATTATCAGGTGCAAACCTACTATCATATACTTGCGAAAATTACTGCATGCATTCGTACTGTACTGTACTGTACTGTACTGGCCTGTAGCTCATGAGGGCATTTGGAAGTGTTCTATTGGTAGCAAGATCCCAAGTTAAGCTCTCAAAATTTCTCGTGCATAAACTGCATCACAATGCACTGAAAACATCAACCATTAGTCTTAAAACTGCGTTGTAATGTCAGTGTTTTTAAATTTATTTACCACCATGCGTTGGTCCTAATTTATTTTTCAGTACATGATGCGCTTAATACAGATGATTCATTAAAAGGGCGAACGGCAACCAATGGGCATGTCTAAATGATAAAAGGGTGATCACCATTCTCGGTGGTTGAACATATTAAATGAACAACAATGATTCATCTCCCGATAGCATTGCGTCAGAATATTCGCCCCCTTTTTTGTTTGGCAACAAACTCAGTGGTGCCATCTATTGCGTAGCTCCGGCGCACTTCCGATTCACGTATATTTCCTCTTCTTTACTCATCATTCTTTTATCCTAGGAGTGAATTAGGTCTGAGAGTGCTATAAGTGGCCATTTCCAGAAGATAGCGCGTATATTTGATTTCACAAATACGGCGAAACCCGCCGTCTAGTTCAGAACCGGAAATAATGGGAGGCTATTCGCACACTGGAGCCACCACGTTTCAACTTACGCGAGAAAGAGCGAGTCTGCTCAGGGACCCCTGACAGTACAGCTCATGTTCCGGCTGCTGATGGACCATTCTTCAAATTTCCAATTATCAACGCCCTAACATTGCCTCGGTATATTATACGACGATCTTTCCCACTATTGAAGTGGACGCTGAAATATTCCCATCCACCGAGACTCTCCAAAAATGCCCAAGCCTATTATTGAACGCCAAGCATACGACGAGAAAATCAGTACAGCACATGAAAGTAAGTCGGCAAATAGCGTGGCCCAGAGAACACTTAAATCAAGCACTCGGGTTCTCGCTGCGACGCCGAGTATTATGTTTGACATGCCCACTTCACGTCATTTCCAAAACTCTTTACGGAATTGCCCTGAATCTATCTCCGCGTACTCAGTGATGACGTGTAAGTTTGAAAAGCGATTTAGTGTGACGAATAACGCCGGGAGTGCACGCCATCTCGTCAATAAGAATGCAAAATAGTTCCACATAATCATTAACCTGCGCATTGATGAAAGTAAGCTTCCTTGCGTCCCGGCTTCAACAGTTTTCTACTGAAGGAGCAGATTATCTCGTGCTGCGTGTGGAATTTTCCGCACTCAGCAGTAGAGAATAGGATCCTCTTCTATTCTTGGAAATCTTTTAAAAGACACCATTGTCCGGTTTCGTAAATCCGAGCTATTCTTTAGACCTGAGTATCGCGTAAACCTGTAAACCGCAAGCTCCGGTTGATAGAAGTTTGCTGAGGTCAAAATCACACATGAGAAATTTGCCGATCTTGACGTACTTTACAAAGGAATAATTCTCGTTCGAGTGGATGAAAGCGCACGCGCGAAAATAGAATATGCTAAAACACTGCCTAAAAAGTGTTACATTGTTAGCAGACAAAAAAAAAGTTTTTGCTTGTTTTCTAAAACTGAGAGCTAATGTAATAGAATGTGCTTGTCCTGGGCATTCAATCGAACAATAAGGTCTCGTGTATGTAATTACTAGGTATGGATAAGCTTTTCAAGGGCGTGAATGTCGCGTTTTGATAACCTTGCGGCGCCGTGTTACATCTTGAACTATTAATATGTTTATCGTAAAATCTCACACATGCCTTAATCGTCGACATTCAAATAGAAATATTCAGCAGATTAATTGTTTTCTATATGTAATAGTGTAATATTTTTTGTTGCTATTTCAATGATTAAGGCGCGCATGCACAGATCCTTATTGAGCCTTTGAAAACCATTGGTTAAAACTCCCTACACTTCGTTTCATCTTAATTCCAGACGCAGCTGTCGCTACGAACTAATGGACCAATCAAATAACGTCGAGAGCGCAACTTCCTGGTGTTCGCATATTTCTGTACGTGTTCTATCATCGCTGAACCAATCGTAAACAAAGAAGACCCGTGACTCGCTCTTTCGGCGCTGTCGGTTTGGTCTCATTAGCTCGTAGCCTTTGTTGCGCCTGAACTTAAGCTGAAACGAAGTAGCCAGATTCAGCTGCAGTTTAGAACCTTTTATCGCGATCATATCTTTTTGTAATTACACTCACGTTCAACGAGTTTCCCGAGCCGTTGCAGCAATATACACATTTCAAGCCTTTTCTTCAAAACTGCTAACCGCGGCAACTCACGTTTCCCAGGTTATTTACTCCCGCAGCCTTATCTTCGGGAGAGGCGGCGGACGCGGCTGACGTGGCGACAATGGCGTGCGCTCTAACCCAAGCCCCATCGCTTCTCGCGCATAGTTGGCCACTGTGCGCCGCAACCCAAAACAAGTTCCAACACAAACAAGCGAGCTGCGCGTGACCAAACCCTGATGACGGCGATGAGGCATCGCTCTTTTCCGGCCTCTGCGGTTATGTTTGTGTTCTCCCGAGCGCCATCTTTCTTCACCTACGCGACGTTATCTAGCGGGATTGTTTAGACCCTCACCCCCTCCCCTCTTCTTTCATTGTAGCGGTTGTTGCGCGCGCATACGACACGCAGAAGGCATGCCGCACTTTTCGGGATGGTGAGGCTCGATGGTGCTATTCTCTACCGCGTTTTCTTTTCCTCGAGGTTTTCGGGAATTGTGGAGCTTGGCAAGCGGGGCGACCTAGCGGTTAATTACTAATGGTTCGACCGGTGAATGAGCGGAGGTCGTTGCAATCATTAACGGCGACCTTTGAGTAGAATGAGCGGGTAGGTCTGAGCATGGCTAGGGGTACTTAGAGCCTGTGAATAGGTGAGAGAATAAAAACAGTCCTGATATCGTCCCCTAATACTGGTAAAAGAGATTTTAATCGTGAAACAACCGGAGTATAAGAATCAAGTGCCCAATTTGTATACCAAAATTAAATTAATCAGAGTTACTCTCAACCAAATTAAACGAGTTTGGGAAGGCAAACTGATGGGGGACAAAAATATTAATGACGGAAAATACGGAAGAGGGTACGTCCGACATCAAACGTATACATTTCTTTAATATAATTGCGACAACGTTTTATTTTTTCGTCATCGTAAAAGATGCAAGTACGGATATAGTATTAATAGAGACGTCTGCTTCATCCCTATCACAAGCTATCCCTAGCAACCGCTGGTGACCCATGCGTTCAATTCGGCCCCGGACCCAAAAGTGTAAATTCCACTCCACTTTATGGCGACCCGTGATTTCAGGAGGGCGTCCATCTCCCTGGCTTCGTGCTCGCGGGCGATTCGGGAGAGCGAAGTCGTCTCTTGACCTCTATTTGCCCTTCTCACCAATAGATGGTGTTTCGGCGCCCTCTGGCGGTGGCTGGGACCACACACTGGGGATACGGGCCTCTTCTTTTCTCTCTGCCCTGGACGACAGTGTAAGAATCGGGCAAATGCAATGTCGTTCAGGTAAGGTGTTTTGACGGCTTACACCACGGGTACGGCAAGCGTCGGCCTGTGGGTCAGGCCTAGCTTTTTGTGAACCGCGTGACGTGGTATTTAATTGTACCGCTGCGGTATTTAGCCCATGCAATACTGATAAACACAGCTGACCTTCTGTTCGTTTAACATTCAATAAAGAGGAGCGTAACTCCGCTCGTGCGTCGTCCTATCCATTTATGTTGGATATTTTTAAATGTTTTTAACCCGTTGACTACGAGCGGATCCGGTCAACACACCTCCGATCTCGATTGCTGGGTTGCGGACCACGTGGGAGCCGACTTTGCCGCCGGGTGTACATAGGATTTGCCACAACTAATACCGCACCAAGTTACTGAAGTAAGTCTAGTGAAGTTCTTAGTTACGCGCCATCGAGGGCCGACAACTTCGAAGCAATTAAGACTTCAAAGCAGCTTCAGATATGTTTGCATAAGAGGCGAGGCAAACATCAAGATTTTCAAGAGTGGGCACCCTTGAAAGGGGGCGAGCCCGCACTTGTTTGGGCACTCCAAGCTCGCCCCCTTTCCCTTAACCCCGAAATAAACAAAGAAAACAAACAAGATAGACTGGGCATGCATTGAACACGACGGCTGAGTCAGCGTTTGGCGTGAACCCGGCTGGTGGTACGGCGTTATGTGACGTCACGCTCTCGCGGTAGTGTCCCGTGATGTGACACATGACCTGACCTCACGCGAACTGGTCATGTGACGTGACGTCATCATATCAAATCGGGATGTCACGTGATGCCATAATTTCATGTAACGTTAACCTCTCCCGATAACATGAGAGGAGAAATTCACGGATGGACTGATGGGCAAATGTTCGGTGTGGGGGTTACCGTTAGAAAGAAAAATAATACAGCCCGGCTAGAAGGTCTAGCCAAAAGGCTGGGTGTTTTTATTCGCTAACAACCCCACTCCTTACGTTTCCGGAACTTTACGGAGTTAATCCGAGACACTCCATAATTTAATTTCATGCAGGCCGTCAAAAATGAATGCGTGAGCAACTCAGTCTCCTCTATTTGCGAGCTAGATCTGGACTTCTCGCGTGTTGAAAGAGGGCCGCTATTCCGCCTTCCTAGATTTTTGCAAAGTCAGCGAGCTATTTATTTAATTTATTTTTCTCCGGAAACTGGTTCCAACCGCCATGCTGCATCAGCGAAGCCGGAAAGCAAAACTTGGGGCGCCAAAGACGCTGCATAATTCAATTTCTCCCGGCGGCCTTCATTCTTCAAATCCAGCAGCACGCATCCTATATAGCTCGAGCCCGAAAACCCGCGGCGCGTTGCGTGATGCGCCAATTGTTTTGTATTTAAAAGTGAACGAGCGGAAGGCATCTCGCACGAATTTCGCTGATGTTCCCGCCGCCGCGGTCCTCCCTCTTTGAACATTCCGCCGCGGTCACTGGAATATGCGCCGTTTTCGAAGCGCGAAGAATTCGATCTTGCGTGCAGTTGTTTCGCGCAAGGGCCCACGACGCGTCACTCGAGCTTTCGGAGCTGTTTGCGGGAGCAAATTCGTTTGCTTTCTGTTTCGTTTCGTTGATTTCTCTGGGCTCCTATATTTCGAAGCGATTGGTGAGATTCCGGCGAGTCCGCGCCGCAGGCATTTCTAGCTCGGTACATTGTACACGGGGTTCGACCATCTGCAGACGCTGTTTTGTTCCTCCAAGGATGCCCCTGAAAGGATGTAAGTTCGTTTTGTTTACTTAATGCGTTACGATATGGGTTAGAACGCCAACATTGACTTTCCGATGTTTGTAGATTTTAGTGATATCATTTGCACGCGTATTCGAGAGATCTGAGTTTATACGGTAAGAAACTGAGGGAGAGGAGGAGATTGGAATGATTAGTACGGGTAGACGCAGCCTTTAAGTTTACTCACTGTTCAAACCTGTTTGAAGAGTGTGTAGAGAAAAAGGCAGCCAGCTTTGCGTCTGCCCACTCCAGTCAGAGGTCGACTCTCTGGTGTCCCCGCGCGTTCTAATTTCTCCTCTCCTCAGTTTTTACCCGTTTAAGGCATCGCTATGCCAAAGTAAACACCAATCACTGTCCTTCCTTCAATCAGCTCGGCCAATGCGAAGGACGATAAGAATCATATTCCAATAGTAGGGCTTGTTCACGAATTCGGCGTAGAGCTAACAGCGCTGCCTTGGCGCAATATAATCGCTATATCAGAGCTGTATCAGCGCTCCGCTGGAAAAAAACATATTTTTTGGCCATAGGCACACGAAGCAATGCTAGTGCAGTGCTGAGTCAGCACTTACAAGTAGCCCTGAAGCAATGCTGCCAATATTTCTGTCTCTGCGCTGACGTTTTTTTATCTTAGCGTTGATATGCTTCTTTGTACTGACCTTTGGATCACGCGTGTCATCGTGACAATGATCACTTTTCTGATGGTTTGAGCAGAAATGAAAGAAATTATTGGTGTTTCGAGTTCCTCGCAGAAGCTGTGGTTTTACAATCGGGCGATTCAGTGTGGATGTGAGCTTTCACAACTTTCATAAATTATGGGGCGCACTGGTGCCTATCATAATGTCTATCACCTGTATGATCGTCGTAGAAGAGCAGTACGAGGTTTGGTTTGAAACCGTAAGTAATTCTAGTTTTCTGAAAGACGAGTGATATAGAGACCTTACTTCTTAGTTCCAAGTCAGGAAGGTGTAAAAAAAAGCGCCTTCATTGCCAAGCCGATCACCTAGAAAACCAGGGAGCTGGATTCTCACGCACTGCGGTATGCTACCATCGCCGAAAGTTGCGAAGAGAGACACGTACGCACACTGGCAAGACTTAGTTATTTTGGTTCATAGAATTAAAGAGTTTTGGTGGCCGTTTCTTTCGAAACCAGCGAAGTGAGTGCGC
>JAZHYW010028679.1:0-30243 GCA_037355805.1 Ixodes ricinus | reverse complement strand
TGCATTGTTGTTAGCGATATATTTGTGTTCATACTTCCTGCTAATATAATTTAATATATGCATAGATTTTCCAATGTTGTCGCAAATTAATGGCGATACAGCCCAGTAATTAAAATGCTTGGGAAAGTGAGAGTTATCGCACATACAACACAACAATATACGTTTTTAATGCATATTGAAACGCGTGATCGGTACGTGACAAGTGCTGATTATCCCACCGAAATCGTTTTAATATAAAACATATGAAAATCAAGTACCCACTGCAAGTACATTTGCCTGCGTAGAGTCATAGAACAAATCATAACATCATAATGGCATCGTATTAAACGCGAAAAAGGCAAATCCAGAGTCGTTATCAATCTGGCAGTGCCGAAGACAGTTAAGTTAGAGGTTCTGTGTTTTCTTATTTAGTAGCCCTACTATTTTAGATGCTTGTCTTCTTTGAATAAAACGTCGGTGTCACTTAATTTGGCTCACAATTAACGGTCGTATCATGGAGACCGCGAGATGAGAGTATAAAGTTCTCTGTAAACTATATTGCTGTATTGTTGTATATTCAAATAGCAGTTTGACCGATACTAGTACGAGGTCAACTTATTAATAGTTCCAACGGTGATGATATGTTCTGTGTTATGCCTTGTATTGCAAGACTACAGTCTGTTTTTCAATGACCCCTGAATCCAAAAAAAAACATTTATTCTTGCATGAAACAAATGGGCTCATACTGGTAATAGTCTAGTTGGTACGGTCAGCAGCTTGTCAAAAGAGCCGCTGTATAGAGGTTTCCCCTGCAGGAGGCCATAGGTGGTTCCATTTGGGCTAATAGGTCACTTTCTTAGTAAACGGTCATTGTCTCAGAATAAGCATCTTCTTGGGTAGAGTTAAATCCAAACTGCTGAGGCATGTTAATAAGTGTAGACTGGTGACAGAGCCAAACTGTACTGATTTACCAAAGGTTTCCTGAGTATGTTTAATTGAACGCACAGGATCAGTTTTTGCAGGGCTACGCATATGGCGTGGGAAGCCTATGATTCTGAAGGCTGGGAGGCTGGTCTATTGATTTAAATGTCCGCTTAATGCAAGTTATTATATTTATATTTAATAGTGCTGATGTCTGCTTTTATCTCATCGAGTTTTCCATGTAATGCGTGATTATTATGGCTGATATTTTTGATGGAATTTTAAATATCGGCGTTTTGTTGGCTTCAATTTACTTATCTAGCTCAAATCTCTTCTCGTAGAGATGCGGAGGACTGCGTGAAAATAGTACTTGTAGACTCCGTTTCACTCAATTAAGACGCAACAGTGATGCCTACGTAGGCTGCAAAAACATCGAGCATTGCGAGGATATTCTGCCATTGCATACCGTTGCGCCTGCGCTGAGTGCCAGCCAAGGGAATCAGCGGGCCGGCGCCATCTCTGAGTTCAAGCGTGCTGCACGCTCGAACGCAGGAGATGGCCACGCTAGGTTTGCGCCTGGAGGAAGAATGCGCGCTGTTCGTTTTCGACGCCTCAGAGAGGGCGCGGGGTACATGGCGTTGCCTTGGTATCTTGACCGCGCCTCAACATGGACTTGAGGGAGAGGAAAATAGTGCGCGCGAGCACACGCTGATAAGCACCCCCTGCGAGTATTTCTGCATGTTTGTTGTCTGTTGCTGCCCGTTCGTCCTTCGGATTCGTCAACGGTTTTGAATTGAGGTACTGACAATGCATTTGATGTAAATTCAGCGCGTTCGGTGTACGTCGGTATCAAGCGATTTTGTTGAAATTTTGTCGTTTATTAGTTCAAAATGTGCCGCATATGTTGAAACTAGTAATTTCTTGTTTTGTGTTGAGGTTGTTGTTTGTTGTGTCGATATATCTGACTACATTTCAAGTCCGCTATTATTATGGTAGTTCACGGCCTAGTTGGCACGACAGTTTTGACAAGGCATTTTCCAGATAATCTATAGAATTATATATGCGGCTGAAAAAGATTGCCGAGTCTATCATTATAATCTAGAATTGTTTTTCCGGCAAAGTTTATGCTCTTCACATTTCATAATGTTGCATTATTTGTATTGTTTGCGTATGTTAGGCTGTAATAAACTCTATCTGAAATACTTATGTCTGTTTTCTGTCTTTTCAGCACTTGTGCAAGCACATTTTTTCTATGAAAGTTTCTGCATAAAGAAAATAGGTATTTAGTAATCTTAAATAAAGATACCATTTATTTTCATTTAGGTTAAGCATAATTTATCTGATCGCGCGCCATATTGTAGCCGAACGGGCACTGTATCAAATGGGTTGCACAAATGGGTAATAGACACGCAACGGGCATTCTCAGAATTTCCATAATCACGTTTGATAGAACAGACGATAGTTATCTGCACGGGTCATTATATTAAACGCTTGAATTTAAATGATTTTTTTCAATAGACGTTTTTTCATGTAATGACATTGCTTATTTTGTCCTGTGAATTAATTAAAGATAAAAATTAAAATATTTTAGTATTCAAACGAATGGATTGGAAATAGAAAAAATCATAATTTGGGAGGTTTGCAAGAGTTTTGCCATTAAACTGTAGAATTTAATTGCTTGTTGAGATGGCGAAACAAATGTTAATTTAAAACGTTGTTGAGTGCGCTGTTATTAATCGAATAATAATCATATTTAATTTACTGCAGGCAGAAAGATTAGAAGGTAAGCAAATAACTGTTGATTTGTTGAAGACACAGAGATAAACAACTACGCAGCCTAAATACGTTATTTCCACTTCGCTTGTTTATATGCATTAACGTTTGAGGTATCAACGACATCTTCATCTAATGTTCTTCTTGTAGAAACAAGAATTAAATGACCTTCAGGTATGCAAACGAGATTTTGCAGGTATGAGCATATTGCCTGCCGAGTTAGCAGAGTAGTGTATTCGGGCTGGCGAGAGAAATATGCACTCCACACTAATATATTCGCGCCTGACCTTTAAAATGATAAATTCAGGGAGCCGGTGCCGCTGATGTGGATGCATGAAGGGATCAGAAAGATCGAAAAGGGCGAGACGGTCTCTGGTGAGTTCGTAGAGTGAATATAAGAGGGTTCGCTGTTTCAATTTTGCCGCGCTAGCGTCTCGACTGTTCATTCTTCGGTACTTGAAACTCTTTCTGCCTGTCTGGGCTAAGAATTGTTTTACAAGATCAACAGCTGTTGCAGACTACTGCATTATTATAAAGGCTTTAAATCCAAATAAAATATTTAATATTGTTCGAGAATATTGCATATTGAATGTGCTGTGATACATAGCGACGTTTGCAGTAGTGGCAGTTTGGTAGAAAATTTCACAGTGGGGTTTCGTTGAACGATTTGATTGCAGCTAACGCTAACAAATATATTACTTGAATATTTTAAAGTTTGTAGTCTACAGAACGTGAATTTCACATTCACAAGATTACCATATAAGAGTTTGCAGGAACTTGAATAGAGTATGTAAAATTTCCTCCTCTTTGTGAGTATAACACTTCATATTTAAATTTTATTACCCACTCAATTACAGAGTTTATTAGGTCGCAACGAACCGATTAGCCAGCATTGCCGTTGCCCATTGCGTCGATTGAGACTTTGCTCTCGTAGCGTATCACGCTGGAGTTTTACGCGTGCGGGAGACGAGATAGTATTTGCGATCCTGCTGCAGCTCGTTTGCTTCCTGTGAAGTAGCAGTAGCCGCGCATGCATGCCTAACGGCGAACTGTCTATTGCCAAGTACATACTTCTGATTTCTGAGCCCACGAGTTACATTTGTGAGTGAAAGTAATACACATTGACGCTCGCGGCACATTGTAATTCTGGTACGCTATTATAACCATATAGCGTATCAGTAGTAGGCCACGGCACAGCCATTAGAGTTAGTGTACGTTGATGAAAACACATGGAAATAACGCATTTACTGCACTTGATTCGTGCAGAAGAGCCCTACGTAGAGTGCGATCCAGTTTTCAGTAGACGATTTGATTATATTCACAGCTTGTACTACACACTAAACTATCAGGAGTCGGCGAACATACAACTATACTTAACACGCCTTTCGCCTAAGGCGTCACTGACAGAGTTTATGACAATAACAATATACTGTCGTCCACACTAAATCCAGGCAGTTCATTAATAATGATATAATGGAACTGCTTTATTTTTCGTGAATGACCATAAAATAGAACGGATTAGGTGTCAAATCACGGGTTAAACAATCAGCTTATTAGTGAATATGCACGAATAAAATAATATTATACGAAACAGACGATGGCATGGACAAATACGCAGGCGGTTACGCGGTTTTCGAACACTCGGCGGTTTCGGCACGAATATTTGACCGAAGGAGACAGTCGTTGGTTTCAGTAGAAGAAATAGCACAATTTCGCCAATACCCAAATCTGATTCCACATTTGACAGGAGCTTGGACTTCGCTAACTCCCTTAAAGAGTATTTTCTCGATGTTGTAAGGACATTAAAATAGAGCAAAACAGAACATGGAATCAAGAAATTTATCGAGAAAGTAGAAGAGAAGCATTGTTCAGGTATTATAGAGCGTAGCTCATTTGAGGCGCCAGGACTTCAGGCCGTGTGAGCACCGTGATGATAATGGAAGAAGAAGAATGTTTTAGGATATAGACTACTCAAATAGTATCCACGCCCACTGTCTCCGGTTGACGTCGTCAGGTTTATCAAGAGCGGTCAGCTGTTAGTCCTGAGTCAACTTGCGAGCTGCTCAAGTTTCTCTGCTCGTCTATTCCATACAAAATACGTTCCCAAATGTCTGGTGTGAGGTAAGACGCGCCGAGCACGCCTGCACAGTTTGACCGTACTTGAACTACTGTGTTGTGGGTGAGTATCAACACGGCGATATCTGTCCATTCTGTTCTATCGATGAACATGAATACATCTGGTCACCTGTCACTTGAGTTACGCAGGATTGCTGGCGTGATAAGATAAATTCGTAGTCAAGCAGCAAGTAGTCTTATCACGTCGGTCTAAATGAGCTAATCTGAAGTGCTCGAAGGCGATAAGCTCTGATAAAATCTGGCTATTTCAATGTGGTCTCGATCGAGTAATTTAGCATACCGTGTTTAATATACTTGATGATTGTCCAATGGAACTTATATTTAATGTAGTAAGGGTTTAAGAAACATTCAAATCTACTGACATGGTGCGATTGCCGTGTGAGTTGAAGTGCATAGCTCACAGCGTATATATTGCAGCTGGCGCATGTTCCTCGAAACATGCACTGCGTTGTCCCTGGGGACAAAGATACTTACTTCTGTAAACTGAAATTGCTGGGTTCTGCACTGTGTTACTGAAATTATTTAACATGTTTCCCACGACTTCTTCTGTTCACTACCTGAAACCAGCTGCGTTCGCTCATTCCACCCTGTTTGCTGATGTTCTGACGCCAGACACCTGCAAGAATTTCCAGTTCAGGTAATGTTACTGTACTGGTGCAGTATGAAAATATTTTGTGGACATTACAATTTGCAGCTCATCATTATTTGCCAACTGGTACTATATTCCTGAGGCAGGAGCTGCAACAATGGATGATGCCCGTTTACATGGCTGGGTTTGTAGTCTGAAAGGTCCACTGGGTCTTACTAGCACATGTCTGCCATTGATACGTCTTATAACGTTGATCAGTAGCGAAAAAGGGAAATGTTGTTACCAAGAGCCTATGTGTTCATTGACTGCAGATTTCAAGCAGGTAGACTATATCAGCTTTCAGAAATGTCATTGTTTGTCTGTGTCCGAGCCACTGTCTTAGATGATACAAATACAATGGAATATGTCTGAAGACTTCATACATAACAGTTGCTCTGCAAATTTTCAGAGTTGTCTGTTTGTTCATTTATTCAACAAAGGTCATCTGACATTAATTGCCAATGAAGGAAACACAAGGGTTTTCAATTTGCTGGCACAGTTGGCTGCATGTACAAAATTTTCACTAACACTAATGTATTGGAATTCCACCTGATAATGAAAAGATGGTCTTGAAGGAGATTTATTCATTGATCCTGGAATCATAGTCTGGCCTTCATCAGACAACTAGATTGACAAACAAAGACTTGCAAATAGTTGTGATCATTGAAAGTATTTTCCAGATGAATTTGAATATTGATTGACTGAGTTTTCGTCCTTGACTGGTCATGGTGGTCATTTATTGTGCAGACAAGATTCAGATCTAGTCCAGGTGTAGAGTATTGCATTTCATAGTTTACGGCAATAACACTATCCTTCTCCTCTCTTCAGGCAAAGGCAGTGATTGAGGGTTTGCATTTTCAATGTTTATAATACTAATATTGTGACTAGGTTTCACAATGGTCATTGAGGCTGCCATTAGTATATCTTCTTCAGAATACGTTAGTGGTTTGTTTATGAAGGATTCATTGCCTGCTAGGCCTGAAATTATACTGTGCTGGCTTCCTTTTTTATTGTGAATAGTTATGCTTTTCTCGATATAGAGCATATCTTTAACGCAATGCAGTTCTTCGTTGATACGGTAAGATAGCAGGAGAAGCTGTTGATGTACCACACTTTAGTAAACTGTTTGACGGGTTATGTATCCAGTGTAACATACATGGCGTTTCGGCCTTCTTGTCCTGCTACCACTGCCGCTTTGATAGTAAGCGATCCAAGGAGCCAACGCTGATATGTTTGCAGATTCTGGCGTATAATGCGACTAACTTCTAAAGATTTGAGCAATTGTTGTGATATGTTACCGCCGCAGGTTATCTGCTCAGAGTGAAGACACTTGGCTTGTTCCCAGTCTGAAATACACTTGTCCGGCATTTCGTTTGTTTGCTTGAGTGTCGTTGTCTGTAGTCGATGAGCCTACGCAGATAAGTTCAGCGATGATCATCCAAAATATTGCGTCGTTGCCGTGAACGGCGCTTCGACCGGCGGATGCAAAATTTCTTGTTTTCGTTTGGTGTTTGTTCCAGCACAGTCACATTTCGAGACTCCCCAGCGTAGTTTTTGTACGCAAAATGATTTCCAGCACGCTAAATTTCGCAATATTTTGCGATAACGTTTGGTTTTTTGATAATTGATATTGCTACAGATAATACTAACTATTTTGTCTCCGCATGTTTTGAAGCATTTCTGTCGTTTTTTCTACCGGTAGCCAATAGAATGAAAAATGATCACAATACCATAATTCACCATGCGGCACCGACATTTTCCGTGAGTGCGTATAAATATCGGTCGCGCTATCGGAGTGTTTCAGGAAGTTTCTTATTTGTTCAATTTGACGGTTCGTCCTTTGCACCCCTGGTCTAGGATGATGCAAAGGACGAACCGTCAAGTTGAACAAATAAGAAGGCTTACTTCCTGCTTCTCCATTGCGCGACCGTTGACATACGCACTTCACGAGAAA
Source organism: Ixodes ricinus (assembly GCA_037355805.1). Classification (NCBI taxonomy): domain Eukaryota; kingdom Metazoa; phylum Arthropoda; class Arachnida; order Ixodida; family Ixodidae; genus Ixodes; species Ixodes ricinus. The sequence goes on along the minus strand of JAZHYW010028679.1, from coordinate 22,852 downwards.
GTGTCCGCGGAGATTAACCGCATGGTGAAGTATGAAGTATTGTGATCATTTTTCATTCCTGTGTGGGTGACACCGGCTTTACCGGTAGAAAAAGAAACGACAATGTAAAACTATGCGGAGACTTTAAAATGAGATTGAAACCGGCGATACATCTGTAGCAATATCCAGTGCCAAAAGTAAACGTTACCATCGCAGAGTAATATTATTGCGAGGAATTTAGCGTGCGCGAATTACGAAACACGTACAAAAAACTACGCCTGAACGAGGAGTCTCGAAATGTGACTGTGCTGAACAAACACCAGAACAGGCTAGAAGTTTTGCATCGCACCGGTCGAAGCGCCGTTTAAACGACAGCTGTAGTCGCTCATCCGAAGACTACTGCGTTTTAATGTGTACCTGGATGACATTATCGTCGCTGAGAAGGGGAACGACACTCCGATGCTGCGGCAGGTGTTTCATCGACTACGAGGCAACGGCTTCAAGGTAAACCAAGCCAAGTGCCAGTTCCGGAGAAAGCAAGTGGCATTTCCGGGCTGAGGATTGAAGCCAAGTGTCTTCACTCTGAGCGAGATAACCTCACGGCGGTCAGAGCAGCGCAAAGACCGGTATCTGTGAGCTAACCCAAATCTTTTAGGGGGATTAGTCACGTACTACGCCAGAATTCTTACCAAACATATCAACGACGTTGGCTCCTTTGGATCGCTTACTGTCAAAGGGAGAAAACGGCAGTGGGCAGCGGGACAAGAAAGGCCGAAAACGCGCCATGGCTAGCGCCGATTTTCCTGGTTCCTTACGGCCGTCAGAAATGGTTGCGACTAAAGTGTAAGCGTCAACTCACGGCGTTGGTCCCGCTATCTTGCACCGTATCAACCGAAAGAACTGCGCATTTGCGTTCAGAACAATAACTCGTATCGGGGAAAAAGCCAACTATTCACAACCTGAAAAAGGGAAGCCGGCTTTGGTGTTTGAAGTGTCAAAGTTTCGAGACTAACCGTTTGTGAATCGCTTCACCTTCATACAAACCACAAACCGCTAACGGCGTTGTTTCATCCGGAGAGATATATGCCGCTAATGGCAGCTGCCAGTGTTCATTGGTGGGGGCTGCTTCTCGCGGCTTACCAGTGCCAATATTGAGTATTGTAAACGACAAGAAAATGCAAATACGGATGCCCTCAATCGTTTGCCTTTGCCTGAGAGGGGAGGGATGGGGTGTTGACCGCCGTAAGGAAGCTATGAAATATATGCTCTACACACGCAGTTTAGATCACAGGATCTTGTCTGCACAATAGATGACCGCCATGACCATCCAGGACGAAAAGCTTCGGTCAGTCAACAAACAAATTCAGTGTGGATGGCCGCAACAGTTGGACACAGAAGCAGCAGCGATTTCTGCCGATTTTCATCTGGAGAAAATTACTTTCAATGATCCACAACCTGATTTGCTGGGGTCAACGCGTTTGTTTGGCAAGATGCGCTTTGGACGGATGTGATGAGAGACCCGGACTACACTGATTCCAGGATCTCGGTAAGTTGAGTCTCGCTAGAACCGTCTTTAGGTGTCCCGGGTTGAGACCAACACATTGAGATGTTAGTGAAGAATTACCCACAGCGCATGCAGTATTGGCTGATACCCCGGCGCAGATTTCTTCCAAAGAAACGCTGGTGTTTCCTTCACATTAATTTTGCCGGCCCAGTTGAATGTCAGATGTTTTGTGTTCTAGTTTATGCGTAGACCAACTGGATTGAGGCCGTAGCTCTGAAGAGTTTTATTGCGGAAACAACAATTTATGTGTTATGGGGAATCTTCGAACGCTTGGATATTCCCGTTATTACGGTATCGTAAAACGGTGCTCAGTTTCTGAACAAGCAATAACACGATTTCTGAAAGAAAACATTGTGTGTCGTCACACACTAGCCCCGTGTCATCTGCAGTCGAATGGGCAAGCGGAACGTACACTGCGCACTTTTAGGAAGCCTGGAGAACAAGGCAGGCGCTCTTCAAAACAGCATTTCGAAGTTGTTGTTTTTTCGCTACTGATCAACGTTTATCAAAGGCGTCAAGTCAATGGCAGACATGTTGCTGGGTTTCAAACCCAGACAAGGTTGGTGGTTACTTTCCAGACTACAAACCAGCTAAAACAAGCAGACGTCATCCGACATTTGCCGGCCACCACATTGCGGTGCCTTGCTCCAGGAACGCATATCTGGAGGTGCCAGTTCCAGCCAGAGTGACGATGGCTACCAGAACAGTAATGTCCACAAAGATGGCCACGCTAAACACGCCGGATGGTCCACAGTGGCGATACCTGAACAAGAGTGCCCACGGGATGCTAGAACGACGTCGCAAGAGGTTGTCAGCAGAGCAGAGTTGGGTGAGCAGACGCAGCTGGTTGTTTCGGAAGTTGGTGGAATACTTCCGTGAAGTTTTGAAAGAAAAGTCATTGGAGACGGCCGCAGTCCCAGTGTTTCCCGGACGCTTAACGCGGGTGCAGAGCCAACCAGACCGGTTTACCTTATAAGGGGGAGGGTACGCTTTGTCTCCTACGAGATCAACACGAGTCGCATGTTTCGAGGAGCACATGCCCTCGCCAGGCCTGCGGCACTGCGCTGTGGCTTGATAAATGGCTTCTCATCTGCGTTTTGTTCGCCGAGTTGCTAACTCCTGCAGCCAATCGCTTCCCCGTTAATGACATCTCTCAGCAAATTTAGAATATATTTTTCTTAAACCCTTACCCATTAAATATAAGTTCCGTTGGACAATCGTCGCCAAACATTTAACAAACACGGTATATGCCAAGACAAAGGCCCTTCGTTCGAGAACTACGGTTCAGGAAATAGCCAGGTTTTTTATCAAGCTTATCGCCTTCGGGCACTGCGCTTTCAAGGTGCTCATTTGGGACCGGCGGTGGTCGTTTGCGGCACCCGCTGACCCCACAGAAATTTTATCTTATCCACGCCAGCCATCACCGCGTAGCACTCAAGAGACGAGACAGAGCGACGGACCGCCTCAGAAGTACCATTGTAGACACAGATCTGTATGTTCGTCGACGTAGAACACAAGACTTGGGACAGAGTGTCGCCGTGTTTGACCTTTCCTTACAACACAGTAGTTCAAGAAATTACCGCAGTTCGAGCACTCGAGCTGGTGCACGAGAAAAAGGCAACAGCATTGCTCGACGCAATGCTACCTCACGACTCACAGACGACGGAACCGACGACGCACAGTAGGCAACAAACGAGCAGAAGAACTTGAGCAGCTCACCAAAGTTTGACTTCAGGACTAACAACGGATGACGCTCGCGGGTAAAACCTTCTTCGGCGTTACGTCAACTTCCAAACCGGAGACAGAGAATGGGCGTGGATACCGACTCGACGCCGCGCTGTCTGCGAAGATCTTCTGAAACCGTCCTTTATATCCTAAAAGGTACCTGCCGACACTGAGATCTGAACTACGAGGCGATGCCCGACGGAACAAGAACATCATCACGGTGCTCACCACGACCTGAAGTCGCCAATTCTGTGGCGCCTCAAGCCGAACTACGCTCTATAATACTCTGAACCGTGCTTCTCTTCTACTCTCGATAAGACTGTATTTTCCCACGCCTCCGCAGTTTCCCATATTTTGTTTGTTTTGCTCTATTTTGTGTCCTTGCATAGCATCGAGAAAATGCTCTTTTTAAAGGGGGACTAATTCCAAGCCGAGGATTCCAGAAAGCGTGCCCTGGCCGAGTGTGTTATCGTGCTTGGCTCCCACGCAATCCAAGGTTGAATTATTGGCAGCGAGAAAGTTGTTGCTATTTCTGTAAATGTCAATTTCTGCTAAAGTAGCAAACTGATGCTCCTTCCGAGGTCCAAATATTCTACGTGCCGAAACTTTTACGCCGAGTGTTCGAAAAGCCACCTGCAAATATCGGGCTCCGCGTAGCGCGCTCCGATCGTCTTCCGCCTGCGCTCAGTCCTGACGTCCCGCCGCCATCGTCGTCTGTTTCGTACATAATATTATTTTATTCGTGCACATATTCGCCTAATAAACGATTAGATTGCTTCAGTGATTTGACACCTAATCCGTTCTAATTTTATGGATCATTCACAAAAAAATAAAAAGCGGATTCAGTGCCATCATTGTATTAATGAACCACCTGAGACAGGTGTGGACATTTTTAAAGTATATTGTTATTTATTGTCATAAAATGTATCAGTGACATAGCCAGAGCGAGAAAGGCGTGTTAAGTATAGGTTAATATGTTCGCCGGCACAAAATTGAGTTTAAGTGTGTAAGGATACAAAACGACGTGACCGCAAACTCCAAAATCTGCTAGCGAGAAGCACAATGCGGATCGCGCTCCCCACGTAGAGGTCTTCTGCACGGCCAAGGTGCGGTAGATGAGATTATTTCCGCATGGTGGCATCAACATGTTGCACTAACTCCTAGTAGTAATATACGTGGCCTACTACTGATACGCCTATATAGTTTGCCTGTAAAATCATTGGCGGCCTTGCCAAATTGTAATGTGCCACGAGCATTCAGCTCATTGTGTTACTTTCACTCCACAGAAGTAGTAACTCGTGTGAACCAGAAATCGAAAGTACCTTCAGTACCCAACAATAGACGGATCTCACCAACCGTTAGGCGCTTGCGGCGACGCGGCCATAACTGCTTCACAGGAAGCAAACGGGACTGCATGGGATCGCTGGTACTGTCTCGTGCTCCACACGCGTAGAGCTCCAGCGTGATTGTCGCACGCAGAAAGAGCAAAGTTCAATCGACGCAATGAGGCAGCGGCGACGTAGTCAAACTGGCTGGTGAGATCGGTTCATTGCGACACCTGTAAACTCTTTATGTAATGAATTGAGTGGGTGGCAAATTTAAATATGGTGTTCACATTTTTTTCCTGAAAGGGAGGGGGGGGGGGGCGCCGTGTAGCGGTTGGGTTGGCAGAGGGTCCCATACTCTATTCAGTTCCTACCAAATGCCTTAAAAATGACAATCTTGATGGTGTGAAATTCGCGTTGCGGATTCACCTGGAAGCTTTAAATATTCAAAGTAGTATATTTGTTAGCGTTGTACGTCAAATCGCGTTCAGAACGAAGAAACCCCACGAGCGAGCCATACTGCTACCAAGCTGCCACTGCCTTAGACGTCGCCCATGACGTCACGGCATTCCAAAGTATTTTCACGAACAGACACAGGACTAATCATTAAATATTTTATTTGGCTTTAAAGCTAGCTTTTTATATAATGCAGTGAGTGCGCAGGCGAGCTGGTGGATGTTAACTATTTTGTTCTTAGCCCGAGACTGAGGCAGGAAAAGAGGAAAGTTTCAAAGTAGAAGAAAAATGAACAGTCGAGGACACGTCTCTAACACAGCTAAAGACAAGTTTGCTTGGGCACCCTCTTATATTCACTCTACGAACTTCACCAGAGAACCGTCTCGCCCTTTCGATCTTTCTGATCCCCTTCTCATGTACATCCACATCATCAACGACACCGACCACCTGGATTTGTCATTTTTTCAAGGTCGAAAAGGGCGAGATGGTTCTGTGGTGAGAGTTCGTGGAGTGCACTTTTTATGTTTCTCTCGCCAGCCCAGATCACTACTCTATAATTTCTGTTTCTTGGCTTCCGGCGAACATAGACCACATGTAATAAAACACCTGCCAGAAATCTCGTTTGCGTACCCCTTTAGGAGGTCATTTGGTTCTTGTTTCTACAAGAGAACATTAGTGAAGATGTCGTTGACATAAGCATTGGCTGTATATAAGCAAGCGAGTGAAATAACGTATTTAGGCTGCGCTTGAGACGTTTACATCTGTTGTCTTTTTCAACAAACTCAATCGGTTATTTTTGCTTTTGCTCTAATCTTTCTGTACTGCGGTCTTAGGGTATTAAATTATGATTATTATTCGTTAGCTTAACAGCGCACTCAACTTTAACGTTTTAAATTAATATTTGTTTCGCCATCTCAACAAGCGTTAAAGTTCTACGGTTTGTGAAATAAAGCTCTTTGTAAACCTCCCAAATTTATGATTTTTTTCTATTTCCAATCCGTTTCGTTTGAATGCTAAAATTATTTTGTGTACGCAACATCATTTGGTAATTGAGTTCCGTTTTTAGGACAAAAAAACAAGCTGAGCCATATTAGACCTGCCATGGAAAAGGCGTCCCTATTGAAAAAAAAAATCATTTGAAATTCAAACGTTTGGCAAACTGGTCGACCCGTTTCAATCGAACGGGTGACAAACATTGTCGATCTGTTCATATCAAACGTGATTATGGGATACGAAGTGCTCGTTTCAGACGGTGCCCGTTTGATACGGTACCCATTTGATACGGCTGCCCATTTGATACGGGTTGTTCGTTCGACCTGGCACGTGACCACACATATGAACGCGCCATTCGGATAGGCAAATTATTCGCTAGCCCTAAATGGGTATCGTCTGGAAGGTTGGTTACCTTCAACTTATTTAAGACGTACCGAAATGCATACACCTATTTATAACATGCAGGAAACCCGTAGAAAAAATGTGCTTGCGCAAGTGCTTGAAAATGGGTAGGGAAAACAGACATAGAAGATTGTTTCAATTCTCCTAGAAGTTTATTACAACCTATTCCGTAAACAAGTACAAACGTGCAAAGCGGTCTGTGAAATGTGAAGAGGCACTCTAAGCTTCTTTATACAACTGAGAAGATTGCAAAGCAAACAAGAATCAAGGTAATTCTAGATTATAATGATAGACTTTCGGCGAAATTATTTTCCCGGCTACCGCGAGAATGGACGCCGCATAATTCTATAGATTATCTGGAAGAGTACGCGTCGAAAAACAGTCAATCGTTACCAACAAGTAGGTTGCAGTGAACTTACCATAATAATAGCGGACTTGAAATATGTAGTCCGAGATATATGTCGACTACGGCCAAAGCAAGACAACCACTCAAACACAAAAACAAGAAGGAAGGCTCCTTGAAGTTTCAACACGATGCGGCGCACAAGCTGTCATTTGCCGGAACCCAACCAAACGGCAAGAATTCCTGACTTCTTTTAAAATCGCTTGATGCCGACATACGCGTAGGAGTTTTCGAACACTGATAGCTTTGGTGCACATCCAATACGTTGTCGAGACATCCCAATAAAACCGCAGGGTAAGGCGACAGATCGAAGCAGGAAGGACGAACGAAGTTCGAACGGCAACGGACAACAAGCGCACATGAAAAAAGCGGCTTCCAGCGGGCGCGCTACCGGATCTCGCAGGGGATGCTTATCAGCGTGTAGCTCGCGCGCACTGGCGCTCCTCTCCCTCAAGTCACGTGACAGGTGACCGGAGAGGAGGGAGGGGCGCGGTCAAGGATGCCAAGGCGCAGCGCAGGACACCGTGACGCTCGCGCCCTCTCCTCAGGGCGTCGGAGAGCAGGCGAATCGCGCGCATTCTTCACTCAGGCGCAAACCCTAGCGGCCGGCGCCATCTCCTGCGTTCGAGCGTGCAGCACGCTTGAACTCAAGAGATGGCGCCGGCCGCCAGGTTTGCGCCCGAGCGAAGAAAGCACTCAGCGCGAACTTGTGGCTTGACTGCTGCAATGGCGGGGTGCTCTCGCAATGCTCGATGTTTTTGCAGCCACACGTTCTGGGCGCTACCTTTGTTGCGTCTTGAATTGAGGTGAGAACCGGAGTCTACAAGTATATTTTTTCACGCGGTCGCGTCGTCTGCGAGAGAGTTGAGCTGAATAAGTAAATTGAGCCAACAAAAACGCCGATATTTAAAATTCCATCAAAAATATCGGCTCGCCAATGATCGCGCGTTTACGTAAAAAAAACAAGTATTTGCTCATTGCAGTTGCAGTTAAAGCGAACATCAGCGCTATTAAACTATAAGTATAATAACTTGCATTAAGCGGACGATTTGAAATCAATGGACCGGCCCTCCCGGCCTTCCAGAATCATAGGCTGCCACGCCTAGAACATGCGTATCCATACCGCTGATCTGTGCGTTCAGTGCCAAACATGCTCAGGAGAACCTTTTGATTAAATCGGTACAGTTTGACGGTCACCGGTCGCCCGCTTGTGCAACGTACTCAGCGGTTTGAGCAAACGTGGGACAGCTCTGCCCAGAAAGTTGCCTATTTGCCGAGACGAGTGACCAGTTTGCCAAAGAAGTGACCTGTTGGCCCAAATAGGTTACCGTTATGGCTCATACGGGGAAACACTCTGAGCCATACGGGCGACTTCTTTGACAAACTGCTGACCGGTATGGCTGGACTGTTACCGGTATGAACCCGTTTGTTTTCATGCAAGGGCCAAATGTTTTTTTTTTTTTAGTTCAGGGGTTCGTTGAAAGAAAACGAACTATGAGTCTTGCACTAGCAAGGCATGGCACACAGAACGTATCATGCACCGTTGGACCAGTGTATAAGATACATTTCTCGTGCGGACTGGTATATATCGGTCAAGCTGGTTGCTGTTTGAACCTCTGTTTAATAGAGCAATATAGTTCCCTGGAGAGCGCATACTCTCATCTCGCGATGCATTGATGCGACCGTTGGTGTGAGCCAAGATTAAGTGACACCGACGTTTTATTCAAAAAGAAAGACCAAGCGTCTAGAAAGATAGTGAGAGCCTACTAAATAAGAACACGGAAGACCTCCTGTATCAACTAACTGTCTTCGGCACTGCCGAATGGTGATGTGGCATTTCTGGATTTGCTTTTTTCGCGTTTATTACGTGCCATTATGATGTTATGATTTGTTCTATGATACGCAGGCAGAGTCGTACTTACGAGGATGAATTGCCGTTTTCGTATGTTTTATATTAAAACATTTCATTAGATAATCAGCACTTGTCACGTGTGTTTTTTCTATGTCCTCTCTCTGTTAGTCACGCGGTTTCAGAACAATGTATACACATTAAAAAGAGCGTGTGGCCAGTGTTATTTTGAGTGTTCCTTCGTATGATGCGTGCTTTCCTCACTTTCCCAAGCGACGAACACTGGAAGTGCTGGGCTCGTGGCAGTCGCCCGTTGAACTGCGATTTTGTAAACATTGGAAAGGTCTATGCACCCTGTATTAAATTATATTAGCGGGAGTATGAACACAAACTCATATCGCTAACACTGTTTTTTTAAGCATCGCTATAATTTGGCGTCAGTCGAGTGTTTGGTTAGTTGGTAATTAACCGACGTAATAAAAAAAGAAGTGCAAAATAAGTGAATATAAGTTAGATAACCACACTAGGATTTAACGTTTGTTGCACAAAGATGCATGTTCTTCGAAGGATTGTTTGCAATAAAGGGTAGGGAGAGGGTTAGGAGTTGGAGGGTCATTTGCACTATGCGCCACGCAATTGGTCGCGTAATTGTACGTGAAAATGCTATGAATATATATAGCTGCGTTTTCAGTAAAACGTATCTTCTTTTATTCATTCCAATATTAAATATTACGAGGACTCACTACTTTAAAAACTGTGCACTGAACAGGAAGACGTTACGCAATATATATATTTTTTTTATTTGCCTATGTGCACTTCGTGCCTGAAGCAATGAATGTAGCACAGTTTCCTTAACAGAATCAGGAACAGAAGATATTCCTGAGAATGAGTGATAGCTCCAACACAAACGATTCCCTGGTACTTCCTTCAGCTGCTCTCCCAATGGCAACAAGCAATTCCATCAGCATGCCGATTCCAGCAACACGTGAGTAGGATGGTGTAATTTCTCAGATGACAATTTACGTTGAGGACTTGCATGGTGACATAATTTAAATATCAGTGTGCATGACATTTCTACTACATAACTATTTTGTATGTATTCCATGCGAAATCTGTAGTGCTCCGAGTGTGACAAAGCGGAGCTACACGCACGCCATGGCAACATAAGACATCTATAGCTTGTAGTATGCAATTCACAAGCATTAATGTTTTTTTATAAATGGAGTGGTTTGCACATCTGACGGAATATTTGCAGACCCAGGTAGAAAAATCCTTATGACGCCAAATCTTGTTTTGCTTGTTTCGTAACTGTAGTTTCGTATGCGATAAAATACGGTTCATTAATTTGGATATTAACGGTTTCATCCCCAATCATTTACACATAATCAAACGTTTAGCAGAATTAAGAAAAACTAGCGAATTTCACCGAAGGGCTCGGCAGAAATTGAACCAAGAAATATGGGATCCGGTTGCCATGCCATCGCTTGGCGCCTTAAGGAGTAGCTGGAAGGAGTGTAATTACTATATTTAAACCAAATCTTATTTGTTGAAGAAATGTATTAGTTCAATAAACACATATGCTATAATAATTATATCTAAGATCATTTAAAAACTGTATAAGAACAGATCACAATATTATAAGACTAAATAAGACGTTAAAAAAAACAAAATAAGGTTCTGATAACTTCTGCTTTATCTTTTGTTGTTCTTATAGGTTCGCATAAGGAACTCGTAAGATCCTATAGGCTCTTAGTAGATATGACGACATAGTTAGACCCAAATTTGTCTTTACATTGTGAGCTAGGGTAGAAGACGACGGTGCGGTGGGCACATGAGAAGCAGTCGGCCGAAGGAACACGAGCGGGCGCTGGACAGATGGTTCTGCGCGAGACTGGGGAAGGGCAGGAAAGATGGAGCCGGTCTGGCCCTAGCGATCCCTGTTAAGGTAAACCCAGAGGCTCGAACCAAGACCGGCGGCAACGGCGAACCCTGGCCATACCGGCGTCGGCCATGGCGATCCGGGAGTGGTTCCGCAGAGAGCCGCGGGCTAGGGTAACCCGTAACAGCTAGCCTACGCAGTGCAGATGTGGGAAGTACGATCCGCAGTCATGGACATGGACTCCGAGTGCGAACACTGAAAGGCGAGTAACAAGTAGGGTCGGCGGGCCCGGACTGCTGGCACTTTAGGACGGGCAACGGGGAAGTACAATGAACTCATTCGCTCCCTACTCGTTTATTGTGTCACTACTTTGGAGTCAGAGCGAAGCACATACCGATCGGATGGGCATTATTATGGATAGATTCCAAATAAATCTGGCATGTCTAACGTGGGGCCCGGAAGGTATTCCTACGATTCTGGTTGCCCCCAGCGAGTTCCACGAATTTGTTTAGCAGGTTGTTGACTAACGCTAACGATGTCCGTTGAGACAAAGCCTTTTGGAATTTTGGCGACTTTTCTCACTGCCGAGCTCAGTCGGTGTCTCCTCGTGTCGAGTACCAAATATACTCGATGTATATTCTGCGGACGCGTTCTTTCTAACACCCGAGCACCCCAGAATAGCGGTTGGGGAGGGGCTGATGCAACCGGTGGGGTATATCCGAACTGGAATACAATGCGAAGTCGATTCGGAGGAGCGGCACCTATGTTCTTTGGAAGGCATGATAACAGCTGGCAGGAGCTGAAACATTTAGCACTTGTTGAAGATTTAAGACGCTGCACGAGGGGACCAATTATATTGGCTTGGGTTGAAGCGATAAGCAAGAAATGGCTTGTCAAGGCCCATAAAGCAGATGGCTTTTGTCAGCGGGTGTCTCAAAAAGTGCGTGTAATAGCAGTTTACAGCGGGATTGCTAGACGACGAGCTTGTCAGCTGGGTAAAAATAAACTTCCGAAAAATGCTGTTTGCAACAGGAACGCTGGCAGGCGACTTAATTAGCACTACGATTTGTGCCTGCTGGCTTGTTGCTTCGCGTCATCCCAACAAATGGCGAAGCGTAGTGGGACGACTCACTCTTCGGGGTCTTGGTTCCAAAGTTACAGAGGTGATGCATCGTAAGCTATTTTTTTACTTCTTTCTGGTTGGTCGTACAAGTGGCAGCAATACTTTTCATAAGCTGCGTCGAGTCAAGACCTCGCCGGGGATGAGGCGGAAGAAATTCCTGTGGGTTTGTAACTGACCAGCTAGCCTGGAGCGAACGGTTCAAGCGGGCTTGTTCGCTGAGCTGCCGCCCCTCCGACGGCCAATGAGTCAATAGAGTCCGAGTTAAACAAGACGGGACGCTGACGCTTACACCGTGTCCCACAGGATGCACCCATACCGTTGCGGAACGCGGTTGTAGTGTAGCCATCCAGCCGCGCCCTTTGGATCCCATCGCTTGCGGAACTCTTCGGCTGGTTTACCCCGTGGTTACCTATACTCTGTTTCAGCTTATGACGTACCGCAAGAAAGCCTACAAGTGCGAGCTCCTTGCTCTAGGGCATATCTCGGCGGCACAAGCCCTCGTGCGTTAAGACCAGCCCCCAATCCTATGAGCTCGCGCTTGTAGTCTTTCTGCGGTACAACATAAGATGAAACGGAGTATAGTCCTGAGCAAAGCACACCCTCTGAGCAACGCAGCTCGTAGTTTTGCCGCATCGCTTTCTCCAAGGAGGTATTATGCAGATAATATTGCCACGCGCGTGGCTGAGCGAGCGCGTACGTGACCGAAGATTCGACTTCCGGCCACCGAGGTGAACGGACGTGCGATGACGGGCTCTGAGGAGCGGCAGCAACGGCCACGCTTGGTCGCGGTATCTCTATTTCTCAAACTTCATCTGATTATAAGATTATTGCAGCCTCCTTGGCCAACAAGATACCTCGCGACGAATACAGTACTACTGCACTGCGACGTAAGAAACCGCCCCTATCGTATTCAAGACTTTAAACAGGAAATGGAAAGACTGCGTGTGCTTCAAAAGCTGGCATCGGCAGGCGCCTACCAAACGAACCATGTATGGATGTTGCGGCTGCACTCCCCAGCAGCGAAGCAACGTTTCGCGAAGGCCAAGGAACTAGGAGTTAAAGGTGGTAGATGCCTAGCTTTCGACCTGGTCAGCATGGAAGTCATGGTCAAGTTGCTTTGGGCTCCATACAACGTGCCCAACTGCCAGGTGCGTAAGGAACTAGAATGGTTTGGCAAGGTCGCCGACATCAGCAGAGACCACTTCCGCGAAAAGTACTTTGAGAATGTCCAGGTGAACACTAGAATTGTACGAATGAAGCTCAAGGATGGAATCACAGTGGACGACATGCCACACGAGATTCGAGTTGAAGGCTACAAGGTTCTCGTTTTGGTGCTTGGGTGGGCTCCTCTCTGCAACCGGTGTCGACGCAAGGGACACTAGAGGAGAGACTGCTGCGTCCCGCGATGCACGAAATTATATCAGTTTGGTCATAAGGGCACATACTGTGTTCGTACCTGTGCATGAGTTGCCTACGAACGAAACGAACTAGAAGCGAACGACTGGCAGATGGACGAGGCAGAGGCGGAAGCGGCGACGGGTGAGATGGGGCCTCAGACCCCAGGCATCTAAAAAATGACCGGGGATAACCTCGTAGCGAAAGAGGATGATGTAGCAATGACAGCTCAACGAGACAACACTAAGGAAAATAAGCAAACGAAGGAAGACGCCGAAAAGGACGACAAGTGTTTGCCATAAGTTGACAGGAAAAGTGAAAGAAACAAATGCCGAGGTGGATGAACAGACACGGCACAGCAAAAACAAAGTGATGGAGGACGTCGACGCCAACAAGGCTGCAAAGCGACAACGAGAAGCTATCCCAGGCCTCAACAGAAGATGGATTGCCGTGCCAAGCGAGTGGACCTAAGAAATTTCGCACCGGGACCAAACCTCGGAGCCAAGTGGACAGTTGCAGACGCAATGACTCGGTGTGAGTGGCAGTCACTGGACGACCGACATGTTCGTAGGTAAAATCGACGTTGAAGAGCGGGGTTTTCCTTTCCACTGGTAAGCCCGGAAAGCTTTTACTTCGAAAGCGAACACGCTTGAACCTAGTGTACCTCTCCGTTGTGCTACTCTAAATGTGCGAGGGTTAAATTCCCGGAAAAAAACATGACGCAAATATAGATGTATTTGCCCTTCAGAAAACCAAAATGAATGATGACGAACAGATAATGGCAGGCTTTAAAACCATTCATCAGCAGATATGAAATAGCAGTGAGTCCTGCCATCGGCACCTCGGCAGATTTCTTTTTTTATTTCTTTCGAAAACAGTTGAACTGACTGATCTAAAAATAGCCACTGACAATGTAGGGCAACTTATTAATTGTAATTTCAAAATGAAATATCAACCTTGGCGGGTGCTATGCGTTTACGCGCCAAATAAAATGAATGACAGGAAAACGTATTTTCGACAAGTAGAGCAGTACATTAACTGTGACAGATATGTTGTTCTCTTAGGCGATTTCAACTGTGTACGTACGCCACAAGATAGGTCTTCAGCTAATCTGCTTAGCAACAGGAGCGCGCAGCTTTTGCAAACAATAATGGATGATAACGAATTAGAAGACGTCGCAGAGATGCTTAATACGCAAAAACAAATTACGTTTCACACAATCAGTTGTCCTCACATGCACGTTTAGACATGATCTATTTGTCTACAGACCTTGCCGCATACACCATGGGATACTCTGTCAAACCGCTTCTCTTCAGTGATCATTGTCTAGTAACTGTAATGGTGGGGAGAAGGAAAAATCACGGCCTAATTTTAAGTGGCAACTCTGGAAACGTAATGTCAAACTGCTAAATGATGGAAATGTCTACAAAAGGAGTGATAAGCATTTTAAAGGAAACAACTGCGTGGAGGGGCCTAAGTTATACGGAGAAATGGGAAGAGTTTAAGCAAGAAGTGAAAGCATTCGCAATACAAATGTCGTCTATTTGAAACTTTAATTCAAGGAAGGAAAAAAATGACGCAGCAATACTGGCACAACTTGCTCAAAGACGAGAGCAATAATCCGGGTGGACTAAGTACATAGATAAATGAAGTGAATGCAAAACTTCGGATCTTTCAAGATAAACGGTATTGTGGAGCGGTTGTGGAGGAGTGGGCTGAAAAGATTCTTCTGGGCGAACAGCCCACAAAGCGTGCGCTGGCTGACGAACGGAAGTTTTTGCTTGCAAAGGAGATAAAGTATGTGGACCAAAACGGTGGTGTCAGCTCTGACAAAGACGACATTAAAAAGGTGCCTGTCGCCTACTATGTCGAATTGTTTGGAGGCAAGGACATGCCCAAGGACATGACGGCCATCAATGGTCTGCTCCGGACAGCACCAGAGCTCTCGCAAGAAGCGAAAGAGTGGATGGAAGAACCCATCACACTGGCTGAGATCGATAGAGCTATCGTTCGACTGGTCGCCCACAAAACGCCTGGTCCAGACGGTCTCTGCGTAGAGTCCTATCAGCACTTCCGCGCCCAGCTTTGTCCTTTTTTACCTTGAAGTTGTACGAGAAGCTTATGAACTCCAGGCGTAACCGCCTTCGTTCTTACAGTCGCACACGATACTAATATCGAAATCAAACGACACTCTTAAATGACGACAGCCGTCGGGCTATCGCCCGATAGCGCTAAGTAACGTTGATTACAAAATAAATTGGAAGGATATCTCTAGACGAATCCAACGCGTAGTGACTGATCTGGTGGGGAACACCAGACTTATGGGATCAAAGGCAGAACTATCCAGACAAACATTCATGTAGCTCGAACCATTATCAGAAGTGCCAATTCCGAGGGAAGTCAGGTTGCAATGGTACAAATTAATCTGGAGAAGGCTTTGGACAGAGTGTGTCATGGTACACTATTGCATATTTTATCTAAATCTAATGTTGAGAAAGTTATCTGTGAAGGCGATAAGATGGCGTACACTGGAGTTATCACGCGATTGGTTATAAAAAGCTCCGTCTCTGAAAAAAAAATGTATTATTTCTGTGCGGCAGTGGTGCCTATGTCACCATTGTTGATTAGTCTTTATCTTGAGCCGCTATGCTTGAGCACTATAGTGAACGAGCACGTGGAGGGGTTTACGATGGGTAGCGCAGAAGTAAGAGTCTTAACATACACCGTCGATATTGCAGTGTTTTGTAAGGACAAAAGCAGTGTCACCAATGCTTTTGAGTTATGCAAATGTTATGTGATTTGACAGCAGCCAAACTCAATAAGGAGATGTGTCTTGGCATATGATGCGGGGACTGCGCCACAAAGCTGACATTTTTTGAGGGCATTCAGTGGAACGGCTCTCCAAACAAGAACCTTGGAGCTTAGCTAGATAAATTGAAGAAAAGCACGCCATATCAGGATTGTGTTACAAAGGGTTTAATGAAACGTACGGGTAAATAGGGTGGTCGCATCATGTCAATTTTACAAGAGCTACAGTGTGTAATATTTTTATCGCAAAACTTTGGTATGCGTTACAGGTATTATACTGCACGCGCTGCTGCATTCAAATATGATTATGGTGTTTGCTTTTTATTTCTGGGGAAGTGCTGGAGAGCCGATGCGAGCAGGTAATCTTTTTCTGCATTCTTCCAATGGAGGACTTGGGTTATCACATTTGTTTATCCGACAACACGTTTCGCGATTTCTTTATTTACGAGATTAAAGGCACCCGCTTCTGCAGGTTATGTTTCAAACAACGCTTACAAGCTTCATCCCGTCTTTCAATGTATCTTCGGACATCTGCCCCCTGCAAAGATGATTGGATTTCTCAAAAAGGTTATCGAAGCTTTAAAGTTTTTAAGTGTAGGGTATTCTTACAAATATTTGGCTTCGGTCACCGACGAAAAATGTATCACGACCTGCTTAACAACCTTTTTCCTGTACCGCCGTATCGGAAGTATTTTGAAGATAAACCAGGAGAGGACGACTTGGCTCTTGTTAAGAAAATGTCAATACCTCCAGCAGCCGAGTCGTTTTTCTTTCGCTTGCACAGTGAGACTTTGCCTGTGAAGCTGGGACTTGTGGCAACTTTCCACTGTGTAAGGAACTCGAAACAATTCAGCATACCTTCCT
Source organism: Ixodes ricinus (assembly GCA_037355805.1). Classification (NCBI taxonomy): domain Eukaryota; kingdom Metazoa; phylum Arthropoda; class Arachnida; order Ixodida; family Ixodidae; genus Ixodes; species Ixodes ricinus. The sequence continues at coordinate 6,087 of JAZHYW010028679.1, read as the reverse complement.
GTACTGCTTGGATGCCACTTGTTCACGGGATGTTCTGAAAAAAACCTTAGAAAAGAATTATGCATACCGTTGTATACAATACGATTTATTCCTTTTGAGCCTTATTTTTTTGTTCCATATGACATGGTTATGGTTCTTGCGCTATTCAGTCTACGGAAGTCTCGGATGTCTGTGAGGCATGTTGAACAGCCCCCGAAATCTGCACGCCTGTTTTTTATCAAGTTGATTACACAAGTCAAGAGTGTATATGAAAAGTACAACCAGACACTGCCCGAGTGGGCAGATACGTTGGAGATTCTGTGTAAGATAAAATAATTTTAAATGTACAGCTGCCCGCAAGAATTGGGTTGTGGGTCTTAGTGTAAACATGTAAATATGCGCTGGATAACGATAAAAAAGCGTACGTGGCAGAATTGGATACCATGCTTGGTTAGACTCCAGGTAGCGGAATGTTTTTATTTTTATTTATTCTTTCTACTTGGCATTCTCGCAAATTCGACAACGTTTTTGTCTCGATCGAGTTACGAATGTTCTACCTGCCGAACCTTCTAGGCCGAATATTCCAGAGACCCACGCGGCTAATAAAAGGTGCTTCCCGTGGTAAGACGCAGTCAGACCCGCCACAGCGTTCGACCGCTGCTGCTACGCCGCCATAGACGCCCGCGACGCTTTTTACTTATGACGAAAATAATCCCTGAAGAAAGGGAACATGAGGGACAAAAGACAAACAGAAATCTCAAAACACAGCTAGGCGACTGGTGTGCTACCGAAAAATCCGTCATTCTTGTCCAGCTCGCTTGCACCTTTGCATTTAATGGCATTATAAACTTATCTTATGTTTCCTTTTTTTATTTTGGGCACAAGTTCGTCCAATTAAACATTTAGTTTGTTTAAGTTTTCATCACATCATCAATTGTCATTCTTGACATTTTTATGGAGGTGCTGGGTACCGCATTTTATGCCACTAAAACGTACACCTCTGAAAATCTGTCGCGCGCGATCTTTTTAAAGTCCCGGAAAGCTGATCCTTGTCGACGAGCCGGAAACCCGAGCCTGCCGCCGCATACAAGGACAGCCCACTGAGTTTAGACTTTAACCAAAAAGGTCGAAGATTCAGACGACGTACGATGTCCCAGCAGAATCCGGTCGCCCCTGCATTCATCTATCTGCCCGTCGCTCCTCGTACGCCGACTCACTTCCACGGCGAAATCCACGAAGACGTCAAGGAATGGATGCAACATTACGAGCGTCTACCGCGCCACAACGAATGGACTGTACAGCATTCACTGCAGAACCTTTACGTTTCGCTGGAGGGTACTGCGAGGCACTCGTTCCAGAACCACGAGGCTTCGTTTACGTCGTGGGACATGTGTGTGGCCGTGTTGCAGCGGACTTTCGCCACCCAACACCGGCGGAGAGGGCAGAGGATCTCCTCTGTGTTCGAACACAAGGGGCCAACAAACTCGTCAGCAAGCTTCGCGGAAGACGTCCTCGACCAACAAGCCAAAACCGACAAGAAGCTGTGAGTCCTGACTCCTCATGCGCAGGTGAGGGATGACATTTTTGAGGCATCATCCGCAACCCGCCGGCAACCGTCGAAGCCTTCGTCACTGAGGCATTTAACATCGAGCGCGCCATTCAAGCCCGCGCTACCCACATACAGGCGTCGCTGCATCCACGCAGTTTTGCTGCGAAACGGCACCTGCTGCCCCGGACATCTGCGAAATTGCCCGGGACGTGGTCAAGGAGAAACTCAGAAAGTCGCCGCCAGCCGCTAGACGTCCAGCGACCCTCTCCATCGCCCAGGTTGTGGGCGAGGAAGTCCAACGGGTGGCACAACCTGACGTTTCCATCAACACGATGACACCGGAGGGACCGACCTTGAGCTACACCGCCATGGCCCGACGACCACAGCAAGGTCCTCGCGAAGCCCCGGCGCCACCCCGAATAGACGCCTCTATGCCGCGGTGTTCTCAGCGCCGGGAAGAACAAGCCCGGTACATTCGCACGGAACGACCATCGCCAAGAAACAACGACGTATGGTGAGAAGCCGAGCGACGTCCGGTCTCCGACCACCGCGGAAAAGCCGCTCACATTTACCGTGGATGTTCCCACTGTGGAACATGGGCTGCGGGGTTTCCATCCGAACGACCGATGCCCGATGTACGGCGAACGCCCTCGCGACATCTAGAAGTACCTCTGACGCTCACCCTCCTCAGCGCCGTTTCTCCGTTGCGAGTCCCGCTCAACATCGCCACGACGTTCAGCGTCTCCAGCGCCACAAGCCCACCGAGAGAGCCTGTTTCCCATGCGTCACCCGGAAAACTAACCGCTGCAACGCCAGGAGGTGGCGTTGCCGAAGTCAACCAAGTAAACAGCCTCCAAGAACGCCGCAGAGCTCCCACTCTTCCGACATCACGCATCTTAACGACGCTCTTGCAACAGTGTTCAACAACCTAAACGTTGCGATCGACGGCTCTACGACAAGAAGAGTGCGCCAAATGGGCCCTGCGTGGGAGAACTCTGCTAAGGAACCCCTGCAATTATTCCGTGGGCAGCAAGACAGTGCGGTGCGTACATGCGGATTTTCTCTTCGTCACACCGTGGGCTCGCCAACGTCATCAAAGTGGAAAATGAGCGTAGTTCTGTGCAAAGTGAGGGAGCGTCCGCTGGGGCTAAGCACTTCGTGGGTCGCAATCTGGCTACACGTGGGCAAAGTCCATATTTGGCAGTCTGTGCTCTGCCCCTGCGGGTTCCACATCAGCTGTACGGCGGTACATTTTGGGCTTTGAACGCAAAGCTCCCGAGCACACCATTTGGCTACACGGGGGCAAGCTTATAATTTGTATGGTCTTCAAGAGGGCAAAGCGTAGCTATGATCAGCTTAGATTGCCTGTGAATGAACAAAATGTATATTTACGTAGATATTGATAATATTTAGTGAATATTTTTGCAGTTTGTACCAAAAACATCGGCTTAATTTATTACCAAATAACAAATTACGATAATTAAAACAATCTGAGGGATAAAATTTAAGTTTGCAAAACTTTACCACGAGTTTAAGAGCCGCCGTGTTTATGGAAAACGGCCGTGTAAAGTATAGGGAATTTCTTAGCCATAAATTTAAATTGAAGGGTGAATCTAGAAACACGCTCTCAGAAAAATGTTATTTCTTCTAAAACTTTGGTTTGAGTAGCCAGCTCAAGCTGTGTATGTATCCCAATTACCTGCTCAGCAATGGTTTACTTGGAAATGTTCATTCTTTTTTGTTCAATTTCCTTGACATGAAACGCCCAAATATGATGGTCTGCACAACACGTTTAGTTTATGTAAAAAAAGTGACGGGGATCAGCGGCCGAGTGGGCTAAAGCGCACTGCTGCTCGACGCGCGTGGAACGAAGCTCGCGCTGCAGAACCCAGGGATTCTGGGCTCGAGCCCCACCCTGCCCGTTTCGATCTGGATGAGCATCGTACCGGCGTGCGGTCGTGTATCACGTCTGCGTGGTGCACGTTAAAGACCCCAGGCTAGCGGTTGTACCGCACTGGTAAATTGCTCATCGACCGCTGAGACACCAGACGCCCAATGAGGCAGACTAACTTCCGGCTGTATAAACATACACACAACAATTTGCTTTGCTTATGTAAAAAAAAAAATAGAAATATAAAACTAGGGCGTACGCTGAAGACACATAAGACTTCGTACGAGTAGGAATGGGGAGGCATTCCTACGCAGCGCAATAATACAGGTAGCGCGCCAGTCTTCTTTATTCGCACGGAGCTCCAGCGGTGACGTCACGCTCCCCAACTGCTCAGGAGCTGTGAACCACGCCTGCTCCGAAGGCTTCCGTGACGATACATATGTGTTTCTGAGATTTTTAGGGGCGAATATCCTTAAGGTCTAGCCTTGTCCGTCCGTCCATCCGGCGTCCGTGCTCTTATCGATTGCCATCTCATCTGTCTTCTTAAAAAAGAGAAAACAAATATTTGCGCAGTCGACAGGATTAGAACCTGTGCAGGGAGACCCCAGTGGATTTCTAGTCCATCGCCTTAACCACCCGGCCACAACTGCGGGACGAGTAGGGGGCTCTGAGATGTGGTAGTAACTCAAGAGCGGGGGATGTCATGGATGAAACGTTGCATGTAGCCGCTGAACGTCTATACAGGAGAGGGCGCTGCGGTCAAATGCGTATATAATCGCGTTAAACTTTGCATGCCTTGCCTGAACGTTTATAAACGAAAGGGCGCTGTGGTCAAATGCTCAAATGCGTATACGTATAACCACGTTTCATACCACACATTCTCGTTCTGACATGGACCGTTGACTTCAGCGGTGAAGATGCGTTCCCACGGCTTCTAGCGGATCCAAGCTGATCCGCTAGAAGAACCACTGGCTCTGCATTTTACAGACCATAAAGCAGTAATAATGAAGTCTAAACACAGCCCGGGACTCAGCACTACCTATGAGCAATAAAAAAATCAGCACCATCAGCACTACCTATGAACAATATAATCAGCATCATCAGCCCCACCAGAGCTTCGCCCCAATCAACACCATTCACGACAGTGGAGATGCGGTCATTTTTGTTTTACTTTTGAGGCGCTTCTGCTTTGACTTTGATCACCCCGCCGGCTTCCGTGACCAAGCATCCGCGTAGTTGTGCTTTGGGCCGATGGGAATTTAAGTGCTGTTTCGCTGCTGCAGACGGTTACAGACAACAGCGGCTTCGTTTCGCAGGATGGTTAAGGCTACGGCATTAATGATTTTAGCAGCCACGCATGGAAAATGGCGCATGCGCCTGTTTTGTGTGCATTAAAACCAACTTCTCCACTCGCACCAAGAGGATGATGAATAACCGCCAAACATGAGGTGATTTCAGGAAAAAAACCTTATGTTGGCTCCCGCATCTATGCCCCACGAGGAAAACAGGAGTTGGCGATGTTTTACTAAGAGTGGGGAGTTGGCGATGTTTTACTGCAGAGTGGGCGCGGCGAAAGCGCCCCGCGATCATGTCGTCTAAAGGCTGCTGCCGATTCTTATCGTTCAGTGCTGCTTGGCGGAATCTTCGCTGTGTCCAGCGACAACAAAATCTGCGACGGGACGGTCCCAGCGGAGATGACAAAACACCGATGGTTCTCGCTCAACGCAGCAACAACGCATCCTCCCGCAGCGGCATGCGCGATGGCGACCTCGGAAACGCTGAACAAAGGCGCACTCTGGCATGGGATCTACGAATGAGGCCTCCGGCGACGGACATAAGAACACCTACTGCGGCTACGGCTCTGACGCAGCAAAGCGCCGCGATCATGTCGTCTAAAATGCTGCCGATTCTTATCGTTCAGGTGCTGCTTGGCGGAATCTTCGCTGTGTCCAGCGACAACAAAATCTGCGACGGGACGGTCCCAGCGGAGATGACAAGCTTACCGATGGTTCCTATCAACGCATCAACAACGTCACTCCCCGCGCGCATGCGCGATGGCGACTCGGAAACACTGTTCAAGCGCACTCTGGCATGGGATCTACGAATGAGGCCTCCAGCGACGGACGCAAGAACACCTACTGCAACTGCAAGCCAGTGGGCGCGGCGAAAGCGCCGCGATCATGTCGTCTAAAATGCTGCCGATTCTTATCGTTCAGGTGCTGCTTGGCGGAATCTTCGCTGTGTCCAGCGACAACAAAATCTGCGACGGGACGGTCCCAGCGGAGATGACAAGCTTACCGATGGTTCCTATCAACGCATCAACAACGTCACTCCCCGCGCGCATGCGCGATGGCGACTCGGAAACACTGTTCAAGCGCACTCTGGCATGGGATCTACGAATGAGGCCTCCAGCGACGGACATAAGAACACCTACTGCAACTGAAAGCTTCAGTGGGCGCGGCGAAAGCGCCGCGATCATGTCGTCTAAAATGCTGCCGATTCTTATCGTTCAGGTGCTGCTTGGCGGAATCTTCGCTGTGTCCAGCGACAACAAAATCTGCGACGGGACGGTCCCAGCGGAGATGGCAAACTTACCGATGGTTCCTATCAACGCATCAACAACGTCACTCCCCGCGCGCATGCGCGATGGCGACTCGGAAACACGGTT
>JAZHYW010028677.1:0-19243 GCA_037355805.1 Ixodes ricinus | reverse complement strand
AGCAGGCTCTATGGCAGTTTCCCAACTGAGCGGTTCTAGTAACGTTGCACAAGCGGACGGGACGCGCCGGCATTCTTTAACGAAGTTAGGAAGCACCCAGGTCGGGACGCGCTAACTGAAGTCACCGGTGAGACATGACTGTATAAAAACAATATTAATTGCGCCACAAAACCCTGTAAACTAAAATTGTATAGAAACATCACGCTCCTGTCATTTTGCACTGGTCTCCAATAAAAGTTTCTACAAAAGGAGCTTTCTTTGTTTGTTTTTACGCAAAAACATGCTTCCTAAGAAGATCATAATAACAACAGTAAAAGAAAAAAAAAAGATTGATCCGCCATTTTGGCATTTCGAGCCTGAGAGTTGCGGTACTCTGGAACATTCAGTGACTCTAGCAGTAGCCATATAAAGCAAATTTTATGTTTCAACTCATCGCTAAAGGGTGGAGCTGTTATCATATTTAGCTCGATCTTGGTGGACGCCGGCGGCCCAGGTATCAAGGTAGAGTTTCCCAAATGAGTGTTTTAGTAACGATGGCTATGCCTGACGCACAATGCATCATGGCTCATTGGGGATTAAACGATAGGCTGTGTTATTCTGGCTCTAACTCTATAAAGGTAGAACAAAAACTCCAGCTTTTGAGAGTGAACATGAGAGCTGTAGTGACCTCCTCTTTAAGAAATGCAGGGCGTGAATTATTGTGTTCCCTCTTCCTGATGCTTTCTTCGGCGTTCTAATGCCTTAATCTCATTAACTATGAAGTGGTAAGAAGATGATCAAAACTCGCCATGCGCAATGTTTCTTAAGTTATCAGTCACTAAGTGGAACTTATTGCCTGCAACAATTAGCTCACGTAACGTAAACCTGCCTGAACCATGGTTGACTGCCCACCAACTATAGCGTCGACTCTGGGGCGTTCTGGCACGTCGTCCGAAGACGCGCGCTGGTTAGTATTGTCAGCGGGCGAGAAAATACATTTCTTTGCAGTTGACACCCCTACAAGTGAGCGCGGATCGATGCACACGAAAATACCACACCGTCGTATGAACCCTGGTGCCTGAGGGGCGTCGCCGACTTGTGTGTTTACTGCGTCTGCACAAGTAGTGACCCGACGTCTGCCTCATGACGTCATAAAGTGGCATGCTGTTTCCTGCCAGAACACTGGCGGTGGGACGATGGCCGAGGTAAATGCTGCAGACGGCTGTCCTTTTGTACGTCTTTGTGCAGCCAGCCAGCTGTCGGAAACCAAAGCAGACACAAGATGAGCCGCCGTGACGACAGCGACTTTCTCGCCCTTTTTGACCAGAATTTTTACGACCAACCGCCAGGATCGCGACATCCGATACAAGCCGGCTCCCGTGACGCAATTTGTTACCCTATTCGGGAAGGTTTGCGATGGACGGGCCGGAGAAACGGTAGACACAGGAGTCTAAAGAAGCGTTCCAGGCCGCGTAGTACACCGCCAAAAGAAGCGACTGCGACGAAGGACGACACCGCAGACAAAGTGCGTAGAGACACCGGGGGCTAGCTCACCCTCGGCGTGAGGAAATCCAGCAGGAAAACGATATCCGGCCAGACGTGGCGATACAACCCGTGAACGTTCTCGCTGGAGACGGGGATCTAAATAGATATGTGCTTGCTGGTCTGCGTGTGTATCTCAGTAGGATTTGCAAAAGGAAGCTACTGACTGGACACGGGACATATTGCCTGGCGGCCGGGAAGGCCCGTTTTGTTTAGTGGAGATCCTTCGAGGATTTGGTTGTTTGTTTCAAGTAACGCTTTTCGGTGGCAAAGCCTTCTACCATCAAACGGAGAACTGGGCAAGGTCGCATCGTTTGTCAGGAAGTATATGGTGTCATTTCTTTTGTGGCAAACACGGAGGGGCGAAGCTGGTATCGGGTATGCATCAATTGTAACATTATTTAGTAACATATGTGTCCTCGTTGCTCTAAAAGGGTGATAAACAAGTTTACTCTCTTTGGAAGCGCCCGTTTTTGGAAGAAGATTGCGGGGTAATGCATAAAGAGAAACCCGCATAGTTCTTCACCGGGCGTCCCGTCGTTGTATATGGTTTGTTCGAATTCGAGGGCAGTTGACAGCAGTCGAAATGTATAAATTTTAAATGTCGGGTTTGGGTCAAAGGTTCAGGGATTTCTTTCAAGTCAGCTGTCCTGTTGCGCGTCACCCTAACGAGCAATGCCATGCACCTCAAAAAAGCATAATTCCGAATATTACCTTATCGAGCTGTGCGAGATTGCCTTCATTAGAGTGTCTAGACTTTACCGGATTATTGGGAGCAGGCAAACTCTTCCTCTTATTTGAAGCGGAGGGTAGGAGTTGTGCGGAGAGTGAAGCGTTTGAATAATTAATTTAAGGGAAGAAGTCACGAATGCTACAGAGGTTGGAGGTTAGGTTGCTCGTTATGAAGTAGAATCTGAAAACCTAAGCACATATCATAGAAAAGTATTAAAACTAGATGAGTAACAGATATTTCCTGAACGCGGAATGACTGTAACGACGGAAACTTCTTTTTGTCGTTTAGAAACTACGCAGTCTGGGCCAGCCGTTATATCCACCATATTGTGACTTTTTTCAAATTGTCTCTATTAGCTCGAACAATTTCTGCATTCAGAATAATATTAAAACGAAGGCGGCAACTGATTCTAAAATTGCCAATAATCACTGCGCATAGGTGCTGGCAAACGTGAATGTGGAGTAACTTTATAAAGAGGAACATCAATACTATTTAACTAAATTCGGCTTAAAAATAGTACACTCTTAATATTTTCTGTACTGATACCCTCTACCAGAGCACCAAGAAAGCCAAACACTGAAATTCATGAAGGAAGCTTAGCGAATGCCGTGCATTAAGAAACCTTTCGAACTAAATAATAACTTGTCGACATTCCAGGTGTGTGTGACGGAATAAAGTAAAACGTGACTCAGAGACGCATCTCAAATTGTCTAAGTGCTCTTCAAAAAGGAAGAGATGCGCGTCATTTTCAGAGTGTAACATTTAAAACATTTAGGATATTTTTCTGACATAATCGGCGAGGTATACGGGAACACGTTACATAGAATGTATAGTGCTTTCAAGTACGCATGATGTATTGAGGAGCAGATATTTACGTCAGATATTTTTAAATCAAGAAATGTTTTATATTTGTACCAAACAATTAGATAATTTAATCTAATAAATGTTTTAATGTGAATTTAACGCATGTTTCTAACATATTAATACATACGTTCAGTTTTTTCCGTACTTTAGTAATATTAAAACTTGAACAAAAGAAACGGCTTTTTAAGTTACTTTTAAGAGGACCAACTATGGCAACGAAGCTTCCCTACCATATTTATGTTGTGCTCATGAATCGTTCCGCCAGGTATGAATCAACTTATCACTTTTGAGAAGTCAGTAATTTCAAAACACAATCACATATGTTATAGAACCATGCACTTAATACTCTTAAACTTCGTATAGATTTATATGTCAAAAAAATTCAGGAAGTTTGTGTCTGATTTTGAAAGTGCGAGATTCTTTTATTAAAATGAGATACCGGGACTTTTATATAGTTTTCTCAAGGAGAACTATTTGTGGGCACCATTTACAAGGAGAGGAGTTGTGTGCACACTTAACAAAAACACTCCACTGTTACACTCTAATATCACACATCGTTCGTAAGCTCAAGATCGACGTTAGCTTTAAGCTACATTTAAAAAAAGTTTGGGTTGTGCTAGGCAAATGAGATTACATTGCTTTTGTACAGCTACGAACATAAACAACTATAAAAGACTCTAAGGTCTTTCCTTCATGATAAACATATACGAGGTTTTCTGCATTCTGGGTGCTTTTTACTGAACAAGGTCCATTCTCTTATATTCAACGTTAGGGACATAAACATCTGTTTTTTTTTTTTTTTTTGCTTTTTGCACGGGGCAGAGATATTTCAATAGACGGACGTTCGCAACTAAGCGCAAGATACAACAAAACTGTAAAGCTTTAAGGGCCCGGAGATTACGTTCCAGTTTCATGTAAATTTTTATAGACTCTAAAAGCTTTTCCTCCAAAATCAATAGAAAGTAGGCTCAGTACCTCGCGCTAAATCGTTTCTCTTACGAAGTCGCCTGGTTTGATTTTTCACCTGTGTCTACTCTATTGAACATTACTCACGTTAGACTTTGTATAGACGACAAGTTATCTATAATGCACATTGTATAAAAATACATTAAAACCTTTAAAGAAAAAAAGACAAAGTGTATTAGCCCCCGTTACCTGGACTTTATTGGATTAAGCAGTAGTGTTCAAAGTGCTTTAGAAAGAAATATGCATCTCACGGGCTAGAATAAGATCTTTGTTTTCTGCCGTGTCGCAATAAACCATGGCTAAGGGAGTTATAAACCTTTCGAAAAGTTTTACCTAGATATATGATTTGATCGGTTCAATACACCTACAAAGCTTTTAAAACCGTTCAAAAACATAAAATAAAATAAATAAATAAAGACCTTGATGGTTACGTGAAAGCGCTAGAGAAAACAAACCGTTTTCCAAATGATACTTGAAAACTAGTTATTTCGCGTGATTCGCACGAGTGCGGTAAACGTGCGCTTTGTGGTGATGCTGTTTTGACACAAAGACGTCTGAATAAAGTACTTTACTAAAACATACTAATAAGTATAAGAATAATACTTTTGCTGCTTAGCGTGCCTTATGGCTTCAATAAGCTACCAGGTGGATCCACAGGAAATATAATTTCGTTTATATGCTATTTATAGATTTGTTGGGCGGTCGTTATTGCTCCGGGTGGCATATTTTGATGCGGTTGTTTCCATCGCTGTGCCCCAAAAATATATCTTTCCGCGATGAACGTTCATGCACAACGTACCGATTAACGTTGAATATACCTGTTGCCTGAACTATGTTGGGCACCTTTCAGCACAGATCCTGCATATTTTTGGAGTCACTCCAGTGAACACATTTCGGTGCAAACTTTTTCGCGGAGAGGCATGCGGTCATTTTCAGTTTAATGGCTCCTGTGCTTTTCAATCCGAACACGAGTGAATAAATGTAAGTGAACGCGTTGTTATTACGATGTTTGGAAAATGTTACCATTTTTTATATAAACAAACTATTTTCATTATCTATTGTTCTTATTTCCGGGCTACAGTGCTTTCCTTCAGTTTTTTTTATTGCTTGTTTTTCATTATATATTTAAATGATTTCTTCAAACTCATAGTGCCTTGTCTTTCTTAATTTCTCTTATGGTTTCCATCTCCCTAGTGCAGTGGATTGAACGGTTTATCATTAAAGCAATATAGTTTAGGTGCTTTACGCTATAGCTGAACACCACATAAAACATATTATGGCCGATCTTCACCTGTTTCGCCCCATTGGCATCACCTACCATTTTCTCTCAGTTGTTTAAACACTCAAAACAAACTGAGTACTAGACAGATATCCCCTTTGTCTTTTTATTTTGCAGGGATTCGTGAATAACTAATATTTTCAAAATGAGCGGGGACAAAATGTAATCAAAATTTTTATTGAAAACATGTTGACATTTTGTTTTCTCAGATGAGCTCCACTTGACTTTGACTTCTTAACAGTGTCAAAATTAATTCTTGCCCTCTTTCTGTTTACTTTCTATCGTACTTTCTAAGCTTAGTTTCTATTGACGTTGCCAACATAATATCTGCAGATCTCCTTATTACATGTTGGAAAGCATTCAGTTTACTTTCTGCTCCATCTGTCAACAAAAACAACTGCCAAGTTTCCGTTGAATGTGTGTTGATATTCTTAGTTGATATTCTTTAGCCCTGTCAATAAAAATTCTGCTGAGTTTCTGCTTACTTCCTGATGAAGTATTCTGTATAGGTTCCGTGATTATACTTTTCAGTCTCCTTGCTCTGGCGACCATAACGACAAAAAATATGGTAGTCATTTTTAAAATTGAATAGCACTAAAGCATGCTAAATACTATAATCTTAATAAACGAGAAGACATGCCACGATACAAATACTTATAAGGTATGCAATGCGAATACGTTTTAACATATCGTCTTGGAATACCATATGGCAGAAGCTCTTTTAACAACTGCATTAAAACTTATCGCTTGTACCAATTCTTCTGTGAGGAGATATAGTCTCAAATTAAAACACCTCTTATATGATAAAGTGACATACTGATAAACTTAGAAAACGCCAAATTGGTTTCTACGTATGAGTGCCTTGAAATTAAAGGGCATATCACAGAGCATACCGGAGGACTATAATTTCAGAGTTGCGCTTGCAGTATACTGTCTGAAATCTAAGTTTTATAAACTTCGGCTCAACTCAGATGGACGTACTTACCTTTCGTCTTGAAAGCTGTGGCAGTTTAAATGAAAGGATATAGCTCATTATCCAAAAATTCACAAGAAACAACATTGTGAGACAGAAACTCTGATTATTTCCAATTAAATTGTGGGACAATGTTTAATTGAAAGTCATGGCAAATGCGAAATAATGGTACAGAAACGTGTTAATATTTATTATCATGTCTTTTTTAATTTTTCAACAGAAACCCCTTGAATTTTTGCCAGAAATATATCTATATTGGCATGACTAAAGTGTTAATCAGTTACGATATATGAAGAATGTCAAGTAATAGTCATTATAAAAAACGTTTTGAATAAAACTACAACCCCAGCTATATAAACAAAAAAGACAACAAAAACAAAGCTCGCCAATTATACCACTGCAGATGTCCGGTGGTGGTCAAATATTTGCCACGGAAATTATATCGGGGCTCCTGTCGCTTTCCGCCACCACTATCTAATATTTAGTGATTGAAAACCTGAGACTGTGGTTTGAAAAACAGAAACACGTGAAGTAGGAAGAAAAAAGGGAAAGACGTTGTCTGTCCCTTTTTCTTCCTACTTCACGTAGTTGTTTTCACCACAGTCTCAGGTTTTCAATCATTATGTATAACTTACACCAGCTCGCCTGCACTTTAACCGTTTTTTCTATCTAATATTGTTTGACTTAGTTAATTCCGCCCTTAGGGTGATGCTATTTTTGTTGTACCCGACGCCGCCGGCTTGAGACCAGAGGGATGATACAAAGAAATAGCCCGAAACAAAATGCCGGAAAATGCAGGAAAGAAGCAAACTCGTCGCGACAGAAATGGAATAATGCCGCCGTCCTCAGCAAAGCGCGCATGCAGGCACCCTTATCTAACCACTTCTGTGATTCTTGCGTTCGTTTTCGGACTTCTGCTTCAAACATGCTCGCTCGTCTCCTTACCTTTTGATTATGCTGAATGCTAAGAGCGGTGGAGAACCAAGCGACGCCGTACGAACGGCTATGGGTAAAAAACACAACTTGTGAACCAGAGATTTGATGAAACGTGAAGCACGCACACTGAGAAGGGAACAGATATTCTTGTCCATCATTGTTCTTGTCCGTTCCCTTCTGCGTGTACCTTCCTCACGTTTCATACTGTTACCAACACGCTTGTTTTGTTCTTAATAGATGATATCATGGCGTCGGAACAACAGGAAAAGGGAAAGGGAATATCTTTCACTGCCCCCCCCCCTCCTCTCTTGCATTTCAAGTATTTCTACTAAATCTCCTTTCACCCCTTCATCTCCCGCACATTTCCGACATGAGTAAAGAGGATCTTCGCTGGGAAAGATATCGTAAAGTTCAGCACACGGCGTTTTTTTACTGCACACCCCAGGCAATTTTAAATCAAAGCGTCTGATTTGATTGGTTTGCATCTCGGGAATCGCACGGCCATTCGATTGTTTTGCCAAAATTACGACGCATGATCTTTCTTTAAGGTGTGTAACCGTATCTTGCATTGAATGTGTCGTATATCAAAAACTCGTGTTGCTTTAATATAGCAGAAGATAAAGGTTCTAGCGTACTGTACGTACATTTCTGAGTGTTTCAAAATGTTCGATCGGGATCACAAGGTTTACGGGCCGCATCTGCAATTTAAAATTGCAAAGAGGATGTGAAAGCCGCTGTTGTGCGCCATCGTTTTCAAACTTGGCTCATACTTTCTTCCCGCTATCCTCTTCACCACACGGCAGCGCATGGCGCATGAGTAACACGTTTGCGCAGTAGGTGTTCACCAGTAAATTGCAAACGCTCTTAATGGTTTGAATTATTAGGGAGTTTTAGAATAACGCACGCAATTTTAGTGCACGCTAGCGCTAAATATAGCGCTTGCGTTAGCGCGCGACGCAAGAGAGTTTTAGAATAGCGTTTCTCTGCCGCGACGCAAAAGTCCAAGCATCTCGCGCTTGCATCGCCACCAAGATACGGTCACAATTTTTATTTCACACACGAAATGCTGTAACTTGAGAAAAAAACACGTTTTTTGTGTCCAGAGTAACATTTACATTTGTTTAAACGGGAGAATGCGACGCGACGATCGACCGGCCGTGTCCGCATGCGTCACATCGGCAAGAGTGTACTGACCTTCGCCGATAAACGTTCGCTGGTCGCAAAGCATCAAGTTGCCGGTGATCGTTGCCCACCTTACTAGAATTTTTCAAACCGAGTGCAATGTCGTCCTGTATTGAAAATCACAGTTGCGAGGATGCCGCCGACGTCGCGCTCACGACGCCGCTAAAGCGGCCGCAGCCATGGTCCTGGCTGCGGCCGCGTGACTCGCCTGGGCTTTAGCTAAGTTCTCATCACGACTCCTCCTTGCAGGAGCGCAAAGACCCTTTGCGTACGCACGCGATTTCCGAGAAATAGCGTGCGCTAAAATAGCGCACGCAAAGCGCAAAACGTGATTAGCGCTCGGCGCATGCGCAGTGGCGACAACGCTATTCTTTCCGTGCGCAAAGATTTAGCGTGCGCTATTCTAAAACTCCATATTAACCTATCTTAAATGTAGTTTCTCTAGTGTATGTGGGCTGGTGGCTCGTGACAGTCCTTGAAACCCAGAAACAGTTCCAGTTGTGATTCCTCTCATTTCTTTTGCAGGGCTCTAAGTAATATAACGCTGAACTCGCATAAATAGTAATATAACGCTCAACTCGTGGTCCGCGTATTTCGAACGTTATAAAACGTAACTTATTGATATCGCACACGTCTCGAACTTACTCAAGATTAGTGAGAGGTTCATCGCCGGGTTTCGATTGCGGAGCGGGTAAGGCTTAAGAAAAAAGGTATTAGCGACAACATGGTGAGTTGGGCTAGTTCGTTCATTACGCACTGAAAGCGTCGAAAACACCGACAGAGTAAGGATGGACTGACAACAACGCGAGGGAAACGCTTTGTGTTTTCGTAAATCCTTACTCGTCTCTGTTTCTTTGGTGCTTTCTGTACGTAAAATATTAGTGTCATAGTTGATGCGAATCCCTATATTCTCGAGTGGGTTAACACGTGATCACTTATCAACCACATATTGAGAGCGGTGCCTGCAATTCCTGGCATTCCGCGTTGTCCAAGCTCAACCTAGAACGATTCGTTTATACCTTGGAAATCTTCAGAGGAAGCCACCAGCCCGCTGCCTATATGTCGATATCCCAATAAGATTTATTTAAAACTGATGCTAATATTTATTTGTTCGTGAATGTACCGTGACTCTGTTTAATTTCTATTTATGTCTGCTTTACTGCGTTTAATTGCTCACTCCCCTCTGTAACGTACGCTGGGCTTTGAGGGTACTCAAATAAATATGTTGATGGCGCGTGTAACCTTTGATAGCGTCTCTAAGAAGACTGGCGCATCTGCTTACGCACGTGAAAGGTCGTTTATATTATTAGGATGCTTAAAATACGAGGTGCCAAACCTCTTAGCTACAACTTTAAAAATAAATGAGCCAGGATTTTATACCAGGGATGATAATTTATCGCAGTGAAGCGACCGACACCACACGTTTACGTTGAACTCGGGTTGTCTAAATATAATCGCTACAGTTTAAGCCAGCCTTATGGTACATCGGTAGATTTTATATTATAGAAAAGTAATCATTAAACCCGAAAGGCAAAAAAAAAAAACCCACTCATGTTACACTTTACTTTTCTCTACTCCATCCTTCTTGTTCTTTAGTTCCCGGAGATTATTTTTTGTCGGCATACAATATTCATTAACCTTCTTGTTCCTTCACACCATTATTTTTATTGCACATTTTTATTTTACAAAAATGTTTCTAATCAAAGTAACGCTCGCAGCTTCAAGTACGGCTAGCAAAGAAAATCGCACAGATATTGCATATATTTTCCATGCATCTTAAATAAAGATGCGTCTTGAAAAGATTGTCGCCGTTTCAGTATGATTCTTCTGTTTTTTAACCTCCATATGCCTTGACCTATAAACCTCCAGATAGCTACGTTGACCTTTATTAGTGTATTAGCGCCCTGTGAATGGGGATTAGGCTCCGTCAATTGATGAGTTCTTCAACAGTATAATTTGACATACAAAACTACCACATTATCAGTGTGCAGGAGCTCTATTCTGCGGTCCCTAGTACCATTGGCCGTGTTTGCACATCATAGAGAGAGAGTATTTTTATTTTATTATTTTTATTTACAAATACTGTTGATCTCTTATGAGGGATCGTAGCAGGGTGGAAAAACATAAAACAAAGCATAAAAGTGCGAGGGAGTTGCGTCAGCCGGAACGCAAGGCGGAAACAAATGCACTGAGAGAGGCTTGAGCCGTAGTTTCGTAAGGAAGCCCGTTCCGTTCTACTGTCGTTTGTGGGAACAAAGAAAATCCTAATGTAGCCAGTGAATCTTCAGCATAATGCCGCTGTTTACCTGTTTCTGTCCCTTGCGACATCGCCTTCCAGATTTTTTTCTCGCCGGCTTGTCACATCGGCCTAGGTAAGCTAATGCAAAAAGGTGAGTGTGTGTGGTGGAGGGGGGGAGGGGCGGGCAGAATGGAAGACTGAAAGATCAGCAGAACCCATCCTTTGGGAATGATTATCTACGTTAATGCGAATAGCATCAAACGGTGCGGAGTTATGCGCGTTCGTCAGGTGGCCGGCACACTCTAGATACGCCAGCCCACTCTTGAGGCGATTCTAAATTTGTTGACACTTTCACAGCCCTGCGCACGATCTCCGCAGCCCAGCACGTGCGTTTGTGTCACTTAGGAAGGCGAGCAAAGCACGCGCCATACGCACAAACACTCAAAAATGGTACCGACCAGACTTTCTGGCGTCTCAGCATAAGTCTCAACCAACGGTACTCTAAACGGTTGTTTATATCTTTACCATAGGACGCGCTTTACAGCGCTGTCACAGCTACCGGTGCGCGCGCGTTCCATGCACGAGGGCTCATTCGCTCTCGTGAGGCTGAGCACGGCCGCTAGCATCACCCTCTCCCGAGCGCGGGAGAGGGTGAGCTAGCGGCCGTGCTCCAGCCTCACGAGAAGCGGAATGAGCCCCTCGTGCATGGAACGCGCGCGCACCGGTAGCTGTGACAGCGCTGTAAGCGCGTCCATGGTAAAGATATAAACAAGCGTTTAGAGTGCGTTGAATGACTGCCTTCATAGCTCTGTGGTTAGCGCGTCTGCCTGCTGATCAAAGGGTCAACGGTTCGAATCCCAGCCGGCGCCGGTCATTTTTATTTATTTATCGACCCGCGGCGTAAGAGGTTAGATAGCCAGATAGATAGATACATAGACGAAAAGTGCGTGAAGTATCCAAAGAATGCTATTCGCATTAATACGTAAGGCAGATTTGGCAGAACGATTCGTTGATTGCCATAAAAATAGACATACCATATCTTTGTTTTTAAATATTAGGGGTGCGCATTTTTAGACATCTTGGATACATGTTCAGTTTTTGGGTAAAGATCCCTGTTAACCGAATTTTTGTTTTTACAGTTCACATGAAATATAATACGATTTTGTTGTCACGTAATAAAAATGGTGGGAGTGAAAAGAAGAGACGGATTAGACGGCTTGACAAGCTCTCTGCCCCCCTACATTCCGCAGCAACAGCGCGAGAGAATTCTCAAGGATAGTACAAATATTTTATCATTTAGTACTTCGGAAACCTAATAACAAAGAGGATTACAAGTAACAAGAATATGCACTACAAGCAAATTGAACAATAGTGTTCAATACTCAAATTATATTATCCTACACGAAAATGTACGCAAAATATGTCTTAATTCTTCAAATCTCATGGTATTCATAAAAGTATCATGAGAATAAAACAAGTTTAGAAGTCTTGGGATTAGGTAGACCAACATTTTCTTATCGGTGTTCAATATAAACTTTAGTCGTCGCTAATAGCGAGGGTTCCTAATGTACGGTGTTGTTTCAGGATCTCAATTCGGCCTTTCTTTTTAGGTCATATGATTCCCTACCTGTCCAGTGTTAGTACATTGTCCATATGAGAGGCAGACGTAAGATAAATACAATGCAATGCGCGTGTTTTTTTGTTTTTTTTTGTACAGATACATGCCGTACACGAAGTTTATTTTGGAGTGCTTGAGTTTCAGGGTTTTCCATACGTGAAGGCAACAGCTTCCGATAAATTTATGCTCTTCCTCGGGCACCAACTGAGGCTGAAAGCATAACATTTTTTAGTAAATAGGCCTCTGCCATGCATACCTAGGAGGCAAGTAGTACCGGAGCTGGAGCGAAGCAGTTTGAGCGAGAGAAGCGTGTCCTAAGAGGTCACGACGCAACTGCTCCGAGAGGCGAAAAAACTTAGCAGCTCGGCAAATCTATGGTAACTGTCGTTTCTTAAACGATTTTTCGAAAGCTGTTTCTGAACACTTTTTTTTAAAATCAGAAATGCAAAGTAAACTGCAGTCAGAAATCATTTCATACATTAAAAGTATCGTCGCTGCTCCGAGACGTAAACACCAGTGATGGGGAAAATGTGCGATCGCAGCTGTAGAACGTTGCACTGCGCGAATTCCAAGATTTGATAAAATTTATCGGAAAAGGAAAATGCGATGTTTTTGTGCTATTTTGATTTAAGAGGTATGATGTCGGTATAATCGTTTAATTTGTAAACCGCCGTAACGAAGCCCTCCGCGATTGATCACTGCAGTGGCTTTAACGATCCAGTTCCAGGTCGTTTCCAGCAGGGGTTTAGCTAAGCAAAGCTCCAGCGTTGGGAAAAGCTAAAAATAAGCCCGCGTAATTGAAAGTAAACGACCAAAAAAACACTAGATCTTTTTTGGTTTATTTTGCAGTTAAGACAACCTTTAACGCAACAGCTTGCGTGGGACGCTAACGACATTAAACAAAAGTGTGCTTGAAGTTGCTGCTATGACTTTATTTTCCATATTTATCTCAAAGGTTTTTGAGAAGGTTGACGATAGGTCGTATTGAAAACAAAATAAATATAAAGAAACCACGATTCTTGTAAGTTTTAGATTGGAAAAATTTGAAGGATACAAAAAAAACATAAATTAAACTACTGACGCATAAATTTATGGCTATTACTGAATCAAGATAAACGTCGGTTTTATAAGAAGCTCTATATATATTTTTATATTATTGACTATGCAAAACTAATTCGGTACTTGGCACTACAAGAAGCAACACGTGTAGTTTTATACTATTAATATAAATATCTTTCCCAACAAATTACATGTTAAACTAAGACGCCAAACAGTTAGACTTGGCGACAATGCATCCATTTGCAAATTCTGATCCACGTAGTTTCTGAATCTAATTCACGGAAAAGTTTACTAAACATCAACGGAGACAACTGCTGAAACAAATAGGCCCATTTTTCTTAAACATATGTTTCTACATGCTCTGTAGTTTATGGACATCTTTGGTAGATATCTCCAAAGGCTTGTTTTAACAAAAACATAAGTTCTGCAATTCCTGGTGTTAGAGAACCTTGAATCTTAGAAGCGCACAAAAATAATCTATTTACAGGGTTATTTAAAGCCTGGAAAGAAATATGAAGTTAGCTGCAGCGCTGTTAAAAATTTACCCGCCTTCGTCCATACCCAGGAAAAAGCGCAAAGACCGTCTCTCACTGGTGATGGTTTAATGGCGGCTGGTTAGGATTAAAGAAGAAAGGTGCCGCTCGATTACTCAGTCCCGTCTTCAAAATTATTTTTCTTAAATAACAATGGTTTCTTTACCCTCCTTACATTTTGCTTATTTCTATTTTTAACCTTTGAATATTCAAGATGTTGCTCAAGGATATGCCGGATTATAACGCCAGAAATGTCATACGTGACTGATCTGAAGCTCTCTTACTGGGGTAGGTTTTTATGAAATACGGTTCCTCAGATCGTGATGACTCTGCTGTTCGGTTCCTTCTAAAGTCCATGTCTTTTGCTTTTAAAATATTTCAGCATTCCTGTTGATGTCTAGGTTTATAATATTTCTTACGTTTTGTGTCCTTTCTGGTTCAGACGATCACATGGATTCACTCGACAGGTTCAGCAATTTCTTGTTTTGATGCAACTGATTGCAGTGCGATGTAGTCTTGCGTTATTGCTATCCCTTGGTAGTGAAAATTGTATGCACGATTCCTCGTTGCCGATGTATGCGAATAATGCGACGTGCTCTACACCTTGCTTTCTTTTTCAGACTTGCTAAGCGTTGTCGTCGTAGTTTAGTCTTGCTGCCTCTTTACAACCTTAATTATTTATATCTCTTGCTTGGGCAGTTAATTTGTTTCTTTGGCTGACGTCTCGCATGTATTTGTTCGATAATCTCGTCTATATCTTGCGGCTATCATTTCGGTGCATTTTAGGGGCGAAGCTCCTTAGGGGTTAGCCATGTCCGTCCGTCTGTCCGACCGTCGTCCGGTGCTCGTGCTCCTGGTCGTGAGCTCACGTGTTCGTCTAGGGCAAAAAAAAGATGATAAAAAAAATTATGCAAAAATATATGTTTGCGCAGTCGACAGGATTCGAACTTGTGCGGGAAGACCCAATGGTCTCCCCGCAACAAGCCCAATGGATTTCTAGTCCATCGCCTTAACCACTCGGCCACGACTGCGGGCGGGACGACTAAGGGGCTCTGAGATGTTGTAGTAACTCAAGAGCTGGGGATGTCATGGATGAAACGTTGCATTAAGCTTTGCGTGCATTGGCTCAACGTTTATAGACGAGGAGGGTGCGGCGGCCAACTGCTAAAATGCGTATATAACCACGTTCCATACCACACATCCTCTTTCTGACATAGATGAAACCAAACGAAAGGCTCGGCATGCTGCGGCTCAGCGTCTACGCAGACAAGCACCACCAGAGCTTCGCCCCAATCAACATCATTCACCACGTGGAGATGAGGTCAATTTTTTGTGTGCCTGTAATTGGCTTATTTCGTCGTGCCATCGTCTCTATAGATGGTATCGTTCTTTGACAGTCTGCCATTTCTTGCAGGGTGAACCTCAGCAACCCACTGGCTCTTTGCGTGTAATGCTGTGCTGATCTGCTAATAATTTAAATGGTATTTCCACGTTGGCGTTGTTCATGAGCAGAATTAGGGGGGGGGGGGCAGCCGCTCTGATATGTACTCGACATGATGGTACATTTCAGCGCACGAGGTTATGAACTTTATACCTTGAAATATGTTGGTTTGAACCAGACAATTCTACCAAGTACGTGCTACCGTTGACCAACTCAGTTCTAAGCCTTGTCGAAAGACTAAATTGATACATGTTGTATATTTATATATACATTTTATCATATGTACATATGTTATATTTGAGTACTTATATATTGTATTTTCATATATATATATATATATATATAAATATATATATATATATATATATATATATATATATATATATATATATATATATATATATATATATATATATATATATATATATATACATACAGGGTGTTTCACGAAAAGTGGACAAATTCGATATTGCGAAAACTACGCGTTGCAAGAAAAAAACAGCTTGTGTCGTTTTGATCCTGGGCCGAGGGCCTGTTTAGGAAAATTATTAAAGTCCGGGATAATTAGATTGTTAATTATTCTTGCGTAATTAAATTTTTAGTAATGTGTTTAAGGGCGTAATATAAATTAGAAAATTTCTCAGCATCATTGAAAAACACTAATTCAACAAATTGCAGAACGATAGAAGGCACGCGCAACATATTACCGCTTTCTGAAAAACCGCACAAATTCGACGGGTTTTTAAGTTTCGGTTTGCTACCGGAGCGCATCTCGACCCCGATGGCACCGCGCCCCGTGAAGAAATAGTGGAACCAAGCTCTGCTGCGTCGCGCAATGACAGCGCAGCAGAGGTTGGTTGCACTATTTCTCCATGGGGCGCGGTGCCGTCGGAGTCGAGATACGCTCCGGTAGCAAATAACTAAAACCCGTCAAGTTATGCGGTTTTCAGAACGCCGTTCTGAAACGTTTGGTGGCCGCTGAATTTTAACGTCGCTCCACGGAAACCACTGCGAAGAAAAGCCGATGACGTTACGATGTTGAGAAGGAACCTGAGGCAGCCGAAGAAACAGACGGTGCCTGAAATACGATGATAAGTCTAACGCCCACAGCGAACCTTTCGATGGCAATGCTATCGCTGGATTCTTATGCTGTCGCGCAAAACCTATTGCGAATGAAAGTGAACGCAATTATGACTTAGCGACATACGCTCGGGTAAGTGTAAAGCCGCGGTAAAGAACAAAATAATTGCTCCAAGATGAGTCGTAAAACTCGTCCGGGCAGGCATGTTGGAAATATTTGTTTGCAAGAACAAGATTGGTGCGCGCAGTTCGTGACGTCACGGAAACGATAGGACGCAATTGGTGGCGGAGGAATACAAGGTTCCTTTTGACGGGCATTTGCCGCAACCTTCTTGGCTTGTAACCGATTAGAGTAAAACAAGAGAAAAACAACAACGAACAAGGTATTGATGTTAAAAGCAATATTTTACCAGTTATTTGCATTTACTAAAACAAACCGCCTGGAATCTCGACTCCATGATGGTGGTCTAAATGCGCCGCCACTCCAAGTTTGCCACATGCATGTGAAATAAAATGGCGTAACGTTTCCAGGATGACGTACGGGAATACGTCAGCGAATCATTCTTAGACGAAACCTTTTGTTTGGAAAAAAAAATAGGTATGCTTCCTCGTTAAACTGACCTTCAGGTTAGCGTTGCATGGCTTGTCAAGGCTCTTCTTGTTTCATCGGCCATGTTGAATGTTTTTTGGTTTGTTTTTTGTTCATGCAATTTTACATGCCGCAGACCGATACAATTAGGTCGAAGTGTTCGCGAGTTCCTGCTTAGTTTGCGTTCGCACACGCAGTATCGACGTCAAATCGGTTGGGGGCAAACCGTTCTCGTCACTCACTGTATTGGCTCAGTTCTTTTTAGTTAAATAGTTCCCTGGTTGACCAGTATAACGCACGGAAGCCGACTCTTACTGATGATGGTGTAATGACCAATGATGAGTATGTAAAAAAGAAACTAATGTGCTGCTCATTTCACCGTTCTCATCTTCCCCGCATCTCATAAAAATAATGTTATACTTATTTTTTCTTGCATTCTTTATTTCTAATTTGAACTGTTGAAGATTTGACAGGTATCAGATCTATGAAGTACGGAGCCTATTTAAATGGAACTTCTCCCGTCTTTGGTTAGAAATAAGTCAAGAAGAAACTTCGAATCTGGTGTAGCGTTACTATCGAGAATATGCTGCGAGCCTATATACAGCATCCCCTACTAGACGTCACACAAAAGAGAAGAGCGATTAAAGTTATTAGCCTTCCACGTGCATAAACAACTTTAAGCATTGAACGATTCCCTAGTCATGTTATCGTATAATTGAGACTTGGAATTGGATTTAGATTTAGGGCTAACCCCTTTGTACCCTGCAATCTCAGCGAGACTGGATCTAGCCTGCTTAGTGGCTAGACTTGACAATGTCGTTTTCTTGTTTTTTTATTTATACTGGTAAAAACTATCGGCGTCGTATTCTTAATCGCCCATCTCGGAGGCCCATCACCACAGCTGTCTCCTCCACAGGGCACATCCGTCTGCAGGCCCGCGCACTCCAAGATGACATACTCCGCTATCTCCTCGGCTCCCTGCATGCACATAGAACATCTCACGCCCGCGTCCGTGTACTTCGCTCGGAGCACACGGGTCCGCAGCATGCCCCTTCGGGCGTCCGAGTGCATCACACTGCCTCTGCTGTTCTCCATGTTGTCCATGTCCACCCACGCCGAGAACACAGTGTTCCCCGTCCGACAATGAAATTGGGGTACCTTGTGTAGCGCCGTTTTGATGCATACTTTGTTCGGGGAATTACACTCTTGCCGACTGCGTTACGAGACGTCTGGGAAAACCGTCGCTAAAGGAATAACACTGCTTTAAAAAAATATATGTATGCAAAAGTAAACAAAATTGAGTGAAGCATTAACTGAAGAATATCAGTAACAACTATCACGCCAGTATTTGGTCGTGACTTCCCGGGGTCTTCACAGGTGGTACCTATACCGTGTCAAGCAAAAAATAAAAAATTAAGGCAAATGTTATTCTGGCTTTGTTCCAGTTCCCCAGAAATTATTATCGTTATTCTTGTCCTTCTCGTTGCACCTCTGCATTAATTGCGTTAACATCACAGAATATATGTTTATAAGAGTTGCTTGCGAGCCAATCAATCTATTTTGCGCAACACAAGCCGTGTTGGTCTCTAACTAATTTCACACTGTTATACTTCCAGAGAGAGAGGCAACGACAGGTATTATGAAATCGGAGTAGGGGTTGTGAAATGCAGAGGATTAAAGGAACATGGGATGATTTCTTTACACCTGATATAGTTAGACGGATTCTTATTTTGTGCTACAAGGATCCTGATCGCCAGTATCTAGACAGAAGGAGAAAATATCTGCTGGTGTTCGGATATCTTCAGGAGCAAGTTGTCTCGCTGGTAAAGCGAAGTCAATTGTAAACTTCTGTCGGAATATTTACTCTTTGAATTGACATCGGGGGACTTTACCATCCGGAACGCTGTAAAAAGAATTTTGCTATATTAAAAACGTACATGTTAAAAATATTTGAAATATTTAAACTTTTGTTTTTGGCGTTCTAATATATAATCAATCACGAACGTAAAAGGGTGTACATGCCCAATTTTAGTTTGTTTATATATTTTTAGGTTTCTCTAGAATAAGATAGAGAATCTACGGATCTACGAATGAGGCCTTCAGCGACGGACATAAGAACACCTACTGCAACTGCAAGCTTCAGTGGGCGCGGCGAAAGCGCCGCGACCATGTCGTCTAAAATGCTGCCGATTCTTATCGTTCAGGTTAGTGACAGAAAATCTTGTTACTG